>JASTWF010000314.1:469574-573530 GCA_030390025.1 Squalus acanthias | reverse complement strand
TGATTGGGTGGGTGGTGCAGAAGGCGGAGGATAGCTGGGTCCACCCTTTAGGAAACTGCTGTAAGGGTTCAAAGAGCAGCTTCGAAGGAGCGCAGAGGTGGAGTTCGGAATTGATGTCTGTTACTTGCCGCCCTTGTGATTTGCATGTTCTCCGTAACGTCCAAGTGTCTGCCTCCTGCCCCAAGGTGTGTTCTGAACTTTTCTTTTTAAGGTCTGAATTGTCTTTCTCACCTGATATTGGACCAGACCAAAGTAAGCGACTCGGGCATGACGGATTACCTGACGTGTGCTCCTGCGACGCTCGTGCACCTCAGTCTGAATCAGACGGGGATCACTGAGAGAGTGCTGTCGGTCTTTCCCGCAACAGTTCCACAGCTCCGGCTCCTCAGCATCAAACAAACCAAGGTCAGTGAGTCAGCAGAAACAATCCTGACCGTGCACCTCCTGTGGGGTGTACAGGGTGTGTGGGAGGGGAACATCGGCAGAGGAGAGTTAAGAGAGGAAATATAAACTAAAGGATACAATCCTAAACTGGGTGCATGTACAGAGAGACCTGGGGGGTATGTGTGCACAAATCATTGAAGATGGCAGGACAGGTTGAGAAAGCTGTTAAAAAAGCTTACGGGATTCTGGGCTTCATGAATAGAGGCCTAGAGTACAAAAGTGTAGAAATTATGATGAACCTTTATAAAACACTGGTTCAGCCTCAACTGGAGTATTGTGTCCAATTCTGGGCACAGCACTTCAGGAAGAATGTGAAGGCCTTAGAGAGGGTGCAGAAAAGACTTACGAGAATTGTTCCAGGGATGAGGGACTCCAGTTACGTGGATAGACTGGAGAAGCTGGGGTTGTTCTCCTTGGAGCAGAGAAGATTGAGAGGAGATTTGATAGAGGTGTTCAAAATCATGAGGGGTCTGGACAGAGTAGATAGAGAGAAACTGTTCCCATTGGCAGAGGGGTCGAGAACGAGAGGACACAGATTTAAGGTGATTGGCAAAAGAACCAAAGGTGACATAAGAAGAAACTTTTTTACGCAGCGAGTGGTTATGATCTGGAATGCACTGCCTGAAAGGGTGGTGGAGACAGACTCAATCACGGCTTTCAAAAGGGAGTTGGATAAATACCTGAAGGGAAAAAAATTTGCAGGGCTACAGGGAAAGGGCGGGGGGAGTGGGACTAGCTGAGGTGCTCTTACAGAGAGCCGGCACGGGCTGAATGGCCTCCTTCTGTGCTGTAACTATTCTATGATTCAGTTAGATTACGGCTGATTTGTATCTTAACTCCATTTACCTGCCTTGGTTCTGTAACCCTTAATACCCTTACCCAACAAAAGTCTATCTATCTCCGTTTGGAAATTTTCAATTGACCCCCAGCCTCAACAGCTTTTTTGGGGAGAGATTTCCAGATTTCCGCTACCCTTTGTGTGAAGAAGTGCTTCCTGACATCACCCCTGAACAGCCTGATTTTAAGGTTAGCCCCCAAGTTAGTTGCAATTTACGTGAGCAGGGGCTTTATACCACGTACATCAGCGTGCAGCATTGTGCGACAGTAGAATTGGGGGTCCCTTAAAGCCCACATAGCCCGGTGGTTCTTCAGTAAACACTCAGACGTAATGCACAGGCCAATTAAGAGGCTGCAGATAATGTGGGTCAGGTGTTGCATGTTGTGGAGAGTTTCGACATTCCACTGGAGTTACAATACGGAAACGGGCCATTTGGACAAACCAGTTTGTGCTGCTGTTTACCCTCCAGGTGACCAAATATTCCTCAAAACGTTTACCCACCATGTTTCCATATCCCTTCAACCCCTTTTCTTTCATCCTCCTCTCCAATCCAATCTTGAATATTGAGTTTCTGCCTCAGCCACTAATACTGACTCTCACTGGGGTACAGTTCCACAGACACTGACTCTCACTGGGGTACAGTTCCACAGACACTGACTCTCACTGGGTACAGTTCCACAGACACTGACTCACTAGGGTACAGTTCCACAGACACTGACTCTCACTGGGGTACAGTTCCACAGACACTGACTCTCACTGGGGTACAGTTCCACACACACTGACTCTCACTGGGGTACAGTTCCACACACACTGACTCTCACTGGGGTACAGTTCCACACACACTGACTCTCACTGGGGTACAGTTCCACACACACTGACTCTCACTGGGGTACAGTTCCGCAGACACTGACTCTCACTGGGGTACAGTTCCACACACACTGACTCTCACTGGGGTACAGTTCCACACACACTGACTCTCACTGGGGTACAGTTCCACACACACTGACTCTCACTGGGGTACAGTTCCACACACACTGACTCTCACTGGGGTACAGTTCCACAGACACTGACTCTCACTGGGGTACAGGTTCCACAGACACTGACTCTCACTGGGGTACAGTTCCACAGACACTGACTCTCACTGGGGTACAGTTCCACAGACACTGACTCTCACTGGAGTACAGTTCCACACACACTGACTCTCACTGGGGTACAGTTCCACACACACTGACTCTCACTGGGGTACAGTTCCACACACACTGACTCTCACTGGGGTACAGTTCCACACACACTGACTCTCACTGGGGTACAGTTCCACAGACACTGACTCTCACTGGGGTACAGTTCCACACACACTGACTCTCACTGGGGTACAGGTTCCACACACACTGACTCTCACTGGGGTACAGTTCCACAGACACTGACTCTCACTGGGGTACAGGTTCCACAGACACTGGCTCTCACTGGGCTACAGTTCCACTCTCACTGGGGTATAGTTCCACAGACACTGACTCTCACTGGGGTACAGTTCCACAGACACTGACTCTCACTGGGGTACAGTTCCACACACACTGACTCTCACTGGGGTACAGTTCCACACACACTGACTCCCACTGGGGTACAGTTCCACACACACTGACTCCCACTGGGGTACAGTTCCACACACACTAACTCTCACTGGGGTACAGTTCCACACACACTGACTCTCACTGGGGTACAGTTCCACACACACTAACTCTCACTGGGGTACAGTTCCACACACACTGACTCTCACTGGGGTACAGTTCCACACACACAGTATTCCAGCTGTGGCCTAACTAGCGTTCTGTACGGCTCCATCATAACCTCCCTGCTCTTGCCTTCATTAGCCGAGGCATAGAATATAAGTATCCCATATGCCTTTTTAACCACCTTATCTACCTGTCCTGCTGCCTTCAGGGATCTATGTACATGCACACCAAGGTCCCTCTGATCCTCTGTCCTTCCTAGGGTCCTACCATTCATTGTGTATTCCCTTGCCTTGTTAGTCCTCCCAAAATGCATCACCTCACACTTTTCAGGGTTAAATTCCATTTGCCACTGTTCTGCCCCTCTGACCAACCCGTCTATATCGTCCTGTAGCCTGAGGCTTCCCTCCTCGCTATTTACCACCCCACCAATTTTCGTGTCATCTGCAAACTTACTGATCATACCTCCTGCATTCATATCTAAATCATTAATGTATACTACAAACAGCAAGGGACCCAGCACCGATCCCTGTGGTACACCACTGGACACAGGCTTCCAATCACAAAAACAACCTTCGACCATCACCCTCTGCCTCCTGCCACCAAGCCAATTTTGGATCCAATGTGCCAAGTTGCCCTGGATCCCATGGGCTCTTACCTTCTTGACCAGTCTCCCATGCGGGACTTTGTCAAAAGCCTTACTGAAGTCCATGTAGACTACATCAACTGCACTCATCCACACACCTAGTCACCCCCTCTCAAAATTCAATCAAATTGGTCAGACATGATCTTCCCCTGACAAAGCCATGCTGACTATCCTTGATTAATCCTTGCCTCTCCAAGTGGAGACTAATTCTGTCCCTCAGAATTTTTTCCAATAATTTCCCTGCCACTGATGTTAGGCTCACTGGCCTGTAATTCCCTGGTTTATCCCTACTACCCTTCTTGAACAATGGTTATGTTAACTATGTTAAAGGTGCTGTGTAAATGTAAGCTTTGTGTGAGAGCGTTCAATACTGCGTGTTATGATGTGAGCGTTGAATACTGCGTGTTATGATGTGTGAGCGTTGAATATTACGTGTTATGATGTGAGAGTGTTGAATACTGCGTGTTATGATGTGAGAGCGTTGAATACTGCGTGTTGTGTGTGTGAGCGTTGAATACTGCGTATTACGTGTGTGAGCGTTGAATACTGCGTGTTATGTGTGTGTGAGCGTTGAATACTGCGTGTTATGTGTGTGTGAGCGTTGAATACTGCGTGTTATGATGTGAGCGTTGAATACTGCGTGTTATGATGTGAGCGTTGAATACTGCGTGTTATGATGTGAGCGTTGAATACTGCGTGTTGTGTGTGTGAGCGTTGAATACTGCGTGTTATGATGTGAGCGTTGAATACTGCGTGTTATGTGTGAGAGCGTTGAATACTGCGTGTTATGTGTGAGAGCGTTGAATACTGCGTGTTATGATGTGTGAGAGCGTTGAATACTGCGTGTTATGATGAGAGCGTTGAATACTGCGTGTTATGATGTGAGCGTTGAATACTGCGTGTTATGATGTGTGAGCGTTGAATACTGCGTGTTATGATGTGAGCGTTGAATACTGCGTGTTATGATGTGTGAGAGAGCGTTGAATACTGCGTGTTATGATGTGTGAGCGTTGAATACTGCGTGTTATGATGTGAGAGCGTTGAATACTGCGTGTTATGATGCGCGTGGAGGTGTTAAATACCCCGTGTTGTGATACATCTGTCCCCGTTCGCATTTGCTGCAATTTCCCATCTCTCCTCCTCCAGGTGTGTGATGTCTCTGCGCTGAAGGATCTGCCGGCTCTACAGACCCTGCACCTGGACAACACGGGCATCAAGGAGAGCTCGCTCCGGGCACTGAGCTCTCACCCCGCTCTATCCTCGCTCAGCTTGTCTGGACTGCAGTCACTCAGCGGTGACGTCACACTGGAGATTATCTCAGGTTAGGGAGTGACGCTCTCAACAAAAATCAGACTGAGCCGTAACAGGCTTCGCCCTCTCCGCTGGCTTTTCACTGTCTTACATCAGATGAACTCGTGCCCATTGAGAATTCGCCCACTCACACAGGGGTTACTCTGTATCTAACCCGTGCTGTACCTGCTCTGGGAGTGTTTGATGGGACAGTGTAGAGGGAGCTTTATTCTGTATCTAACCCCGTGCTGTACCTGCTCTGGGAGTGTTTGATGGGACAGTGTAGAGGGAGCTTTACTCTGTATCTAACCCGTGCTGTACCTGCTCTGGGAGTGTTTGATGGGACAGTGTAGAGGGAGCTTTGCTCTGTATCTAACCTGTGCTGTACCTGCCCTGGGAGTGTTTGACGGGACAGTGTAGAGGGAGCTTTACTCTGTATCTAACCCGTCCTGTATCTGCCCTGGGAGTGTTTGATGGGACAGTGTAGAGGGAGCTTTACTCTGTATCTAACCCCGTGCTGTTCCTGCCCTGGGAGTGTTTGATGGGACAGTGTAGAGGGAGCTTTACTCTGTATCTAACCCCGTGCTGTACCTGCCCTGGGTGTGTTTGATGGGACAGTGTAGAGGGAGCTTTACTCTGTATCTAACCCGTGCTGTTCCTGCCCTGGGTGTGTTTGATGGGACAGTGTAGAGGGAGCTTTACTCTGTATCTAACCCGTGCTGTACCTGTCCATGGAGTGTTTGATGTGACAGTGTAGAGGGAGCTTTACTCTGTATCTAACCCGTGTTGTACCTGCCCTGGGAGTGTTTGATGGGACAGTGTAGAGGGAGCTTTACTCTGTATCTAACCCGTGCTGTTCCTGCCCTGAGAGTGTTTGATGGGACAGTGTAGAGGGAGCTTTACTCTGTATCTAACCCGTGCTATACCTGCCCTGGGTGTGTTTGATGGGACAGTATAGAGGGAGCTTTACTCTGTATCTAACCCGTGCTGTTCCTGCCCTGGGTGTGTTTGATGGGACAGTGTAGAGGGAGCTTTACTCTGTATCTAACCCGTGCTGTACCTGTCCATGGAGTGTTTGATGTGACAGTGTAGAGGGAGCTTTACTCTGTATCTAACCCGTGCTATACCTGTCCATGGAGTGTTTGATGTGACAGTGTAGAGGGACCTTTACTCTGTATCTAACCCGTGCTGTACCTGCCCTGGGAGTGTTTGAAGGGACAGTGTAGAGGGAGCTTTACTCTGTGTCTTGTGTCTCCCTACACACAGCCTCTGTTTGGAAGTATCTCTACCTATAGGACAGGATCTTTCTTGCGCCAGATTAAAGTTTGACGGGCTGCACTGTTGCTGCGTTTCCGACTGAAAGGTGTGGATTGGGCACTGCACGCTCACCTTGCTCTACCTCCTGCCACAGGTTTGAAGCTGACACACCTGAAGCTGCCGGACAGGCACACGGTGAGTGACTCTGGACTCCGCTTCCTCTCTCTCCTGGAGCGACTGATAGAGCTTGACCTCACCGACTATACGCAGGTCACGGACGAAGGCGTCGGTCATCTCGCCAGGCTGCTGAGGTAAATTCACCAACTGGTAGCTGCGAATGGCGGGGCGCGTGGGTGAGTCACAGGGCTCCAACCTAGCGACACGTGCTGTGAGGGGCGTTAATACTCCCTGCACTGAAAGGGTGGCGTGGGCCGAGTGGAGAAATGCACCGCTCCGGGCGGTACTGAGGCACACAGAGTGTCAAACTGACCGCTGACTGGTCTGTCCAGAGAGAGTCAAACTGACCGCTGACTGGTCTGTCCTGAGAGTCAAACTGACCGCTCACTGCTCTGTCCTGAGAGTCAAACTGACCGCTGACTGGTCTGTCCAGAGAGAGTCAAACTGACCGCTCGCTGCTCTGTCCAGAGAGAGTCAAACTGACCGCTGACTGGTCTGTCCTGAGAGAGTCAAACTGACTGCTCACTGCTCTGTCCAGAGAGAGTCAAACTGACCGCTCACTGCTCTGTCCAGAGAGAGTCAAACTGACCGCTCACTGCTCTGTCCAGAGAGAGTCAAACTGACCGCTGACTGGTCTGTCCAGAGAGTCAAACTGACCGCTGACTGGTCTGGCCTGAGTTGAGGCATTGACTGATCATACTAGGGAGCCTTGCCTCTAATCACCGTTCAGTGACCCCTCAATCCTAAACCGAACCCTGTGCCACCCGAACGCTTCTGATGACCATCCTGTGGCACCTGCTGGAACGGGCCTTGTGTGCGCGGCGTGTTTGCGCGCCGTGTGTTTGCGCGCACTGTATATTTGCGTTTGTGCGCCGTGTTGAGTGTGTTTGCACGCGGCATGAGTGCGTGTTTTCGAGCGGCGAGTGCAGGGTTGCGCAGGGCGTGTGTTCCTCGTTTTTTAAGGTTGATGGTTGATGTTCTGCTCAGACAGCGGCTCGCTAATGGCTGCCCTCTGCATGTGTAGGTTGACCAAGCTCTCCCTGAGTAACACGCTGGTGACAGATGCCGGATTAGTTCACCTGCAGCCTCTGAAGGACCTTGAGGAACTCTGCCTTGACCGCACGAATGTCAGCAGCAAGGGAGTGGCCCGGTGTATCCGGAGCCTGCCCCATTTACAGGTCAGGAACAAAGCTCAAAGATAGTCACAGACCCGTCGTCAGGAAAGACTGAGGAAGCTGGGAGGGGCGGGGGTGGGGGGGGTAGGGTTTGCGGGCGGGGGTGGAGCGAGCAGGTGGGGGGTGTGGGGGGTGTGGGGGGCAGGGTGTGCGGGGCGGGGTGGAGCGAGCAGGTGGGGTGGGGGGTGGGGGGTGGGGGGCAGGGTGGGGTGGAGCGGGGGTGGGGGGGGGCAGGGTGATGGGTGGCAGGGGTGGGGTGGAGCGGTGTGGGGGGGTGGGGTGTGGGGGGCAGGGTGTGCGGGCGGGGGGGGGTGGGGTGGAGCGGGGGGTGGGGGGGCAGGGTGGGGTTGAGGGGGTGTGGGGGGGGCAGGGTGTGCGGGCGGGGGTGGGTGGGTGAGGGGGTGCGGGGCGGGGCAGGGTGTGCGGGCGGGGGTGGGTGGTTGGGGGGTGCGGGGCAGGGCGGGGCAGGTTGTGTGGGGGGGGCAGGGGCGGGTGTGTGCGGGCGGGGGTGGGTGGGGGGGCAGGGGCGGGGTGTGCGGGCGGGGGTGGATGGGGGGGCAGGGGCGGGGTGTGCGAGCGGGGGCGGGGTGTGCGGGCGGGGGCGGGGTGTGCGGGCGGGGGTGGATGGGTGTGGGGCGGGGCGGTCGAGCTGTGGAATATGTTACCTCGGACGCAGACAGTGGGTGAGTGGTCTGTTGCTCTCTTGCACCCTCTGGTGGTCATTTCATGTGCAGTCACTGACAGTCTCTTGACCCAGGAATGAACCAGGGGCAGCTAATGGGGGATAAATACTTTTGAAGGATGATACCCAAACTGAGAGGTTATAACTATCAGGAAAGACTGAAAGGCTTGGGCTCTTTTCTGTGGAAAAGAGAAGGCAGAGGGGTGACCTGATAGGGGTCTGTAAAATTATGAAAGGGTTTGATGGGGTAGATGTGGAGAAGATGTTTCCACTTGTGGCCGAGACCAGAACTAGAGGCCATCAATATAAGACAGTCACTAATAAATCCAATAGGGAATTCAGGAGAAACTTCTTTACCCAGCGAGTGGTGAGAATGTGGAACTCACTACCACAGGGAGTGGTCGAGACGAATAGTATAGATGCATTTAAGGGGAGGCTAGATAAATAAACGAGGGAGAAAGGAATAGAAGGTTATGCTGACAAGGTTAGATGAAGAGGGGTGGGAGGTTGCTTGTGTGGAGCAGAAACACCGGCATAGACCAGTTAGGCAGAATGGCCTGTTTCTGTGCTGTAAATTTGGGGTCGGGGGGGAGGAAGGGGAGAGGAGGGAGTAGAACAGAGGGGGCGGGATGGGGGGGGAGAGGAGGAAGTAGAATAGAGGGGGAGGTTGAGGAGGAGGGTCAGGAGGGAGGGGAGGGTGTGTTGGTTCTACTGTTGCTGGGACAGGATGACTAACGGCGCTGCTTTTAACGTGTTTATCGGTAGGTTTTGAGCCTGGCATCGACGCGTGTTGGTGACACTGTGATGACACAGGGACTGTTGCACTGCAAGCAACTTGTGAAGTTGAACTTAAGTCGGACTCGCATCACCGACCGAGGTACTTTTCTCCCCCGCCCCCACCCCCCCACAACTGCTTCTTAACTGAGGCTCTCTCCTTTATCTCTGCCCAGCCCCTGGGACTCGCCACGTGACCACTGACCCTTGCATTCAGACCGTGACGGGCTATCTCGCCTTGTCCAGAGCAGTCGGAGCAGAGGACACGGCCGGCGCTTGAAGGGGGGAAATTCAAAACTCATCTGCGGAAACATTGGCCCGAAATTTGCAGTCAGCGGCGAAGCAAAGGTGTTCGCTGCTGGCCCCGAAGAGAACTGCCCACAGAGATCTCTGGCGAGAGGTTTGCCTTTTCCGACGCGTAAGTGATTTCAACGCAGTGTAGTGGGAATCCCCTAGCGCGACCTGCTGTGACGTCAGCAAGATGTCTAAGCAGCCAATCACATTGCAGAATTCTCACAGACTGGGGAATCAGGAAATGAGAACCTGCTTTTATCCGGACTTTTTAAAAATGTTAGAGAGCAAAACAAAGATTGAGGCTCTCACATGGGGACAAGGTAGAAGCTAAAATAAATATGAACAAACCTTTAAAAAATTGTTTTTTAAAGTTTCTTAAAAATTGTAATTTTTATCATAATGGAGAAATTTGACACTCCACAAAATTAAAATTGGTTTCTCAGGCCAGAACATTTGGGGTTTTGACAACCTATAGACTGCTAAACAGTTACACCTAATCCACACGGCCTAACATTTAATGGGGTGTTTAACAGTGATATTAACGCGGAAAAGCCTAAGTTTTCGTCAGTTTCACTGATTTCCCTGATTACCGGCTGTTTGGCGGGGGAGCACAGTGCAGCCAGTGTCTGAGCAGTGAATGACTGACCACACCTTCGGGATTGCCGTGTTAAATGCGCATGCGCTACATCCTGAAGTTGCGGTCACTTTCAAAGGGGTAATAACCGAGAACGCTGCTCGTTCATTGTTATTGCCCACCGGGCCAGTATTTCAGTGAGCGAGTGGTCAGTCTATGGAACAGGTTCCCTCGGGGGAAACGGTGGAAGCAGTTAGTGTCGATTCATTCAAATGCTAATTCGATAGATTTATCTCGGACAATAATATTTTGGGGTACAGTAGCTGAGTAATTGGAGACATGACGTGGGGAGGGCAGCGTGCTCGAGAGGAACCGGTGACTTTGGACCTCTGGTTCCCAAAGCTCTCCACCACTGGGGGTTTTCCTCACCTCCTGTCTGGGTCTGTTGGAGACTCATTGATAGCGATTGATCGCTGTGATTGGTCAATAACTCCATTATAAAGAAAGACTTGCCTTTCTACAGTGCCTTTCACAACCTCGGCGTCTCAAAGCGCTCCACAGCCACTGAAGTACTTTTGAAGTGGAGTCACTGTTGTAATGTGGGAAACGCGGCAGCCAATTTGCGCACAGCAAGCTCCCACAAACAGCAATGTGATAATGACCAGATAATCTGTTTTAGTGATGTTAATTGAGGGATAAATATTGGCCAGGACACCGGGGAGAACTCCCCTGCTCTTCTTCGAAATAGTGCCGTGGGATCTTTTACGTCCACCTGAGAGAGCAGACGGGGCCTCGATTTAACGTCTCATCTGAAAGACGGCATCTCCGACAGTGCAGCACTCCCTCAGCACTGGGAGTGTAGACCTGGATTTTGTGCTCGAGTGTCTGGGGTGGGACTTGAACCCACAACCTTCTGCCCCAGAGGCGAGAGTGCTACCCACTGAGCCACGGCTGACATCGTTGTATCTTGTACAGTATCAGCTGTGGCTCAGTGGGCAGCACTCTCACCTCTGAGTCAGAAGGTTGTGGGTTCAAGTCCCACTCCAGGGACTCGAGCACATAAAGCTAGGCTGACACTCCCAGTGCAGTGCTGAGGGAGCGCTGCACTGTCGGAGGTGCCGTCTTTCAGATGAGATGTTAAACCGAGGCCCCGTCTGCTCTCTCAGGTGGACATAAAAGATCCCATGGCACTATTTCGAAGAAGAGCAGGGGAGTTATCCCCGGTGTCCTGGCCAATATTTATCTCTCAATCAACATCACTATAACAGATTATCTGGTCATTATCACATTGCTGTTTGTGGGAGCTTGCTGTGCGCAAATTGGCTGCCACGTTTCCTACATTACAACAGTGACTACACTTCAAAAAGTACTTCATTGGCTGTAAAGCGCTTTGGACATCCGGTGGTTGTGAAAGGCGCTATAGAATGCAAGACTTCCTTTTTTTTCTTTTTCTTGTGAGCTCGAGGGACCGTGGTCTTTTTCATGATTTGATTTAAGTTTTTTGTATTGCGCCTTATCACATGCTTTTTGAAAATCCATATAAATTATCTGCACTGTATTTCCTTGCTGTTAATTCTCCAAAGAATCCCAACGGTTGATCAAGCAAGACCTGCCTTTTTAAAAAAAAAAAATCCATGCTGACCAATCCATATTTCTCCAGGTGTTTTAACAATTTCATCCCATATTGTTCGCTCTAGCAGTTCACCAACTCGTAACTAAAACCGACTAAGACTTTTAGCCTGAATGTAGCAGTCTGTCAGAATAGACGGGTTCATGTGGCGGGCATCCCATGACGTCTCTGTAGCATTCTACTGGAAGGGGACTTTCTTGATCCTGAGACGCATTCGGGAGTAACTTTGTTTGATCATAGAATCATAGAAATTTACAGCACAGAACGAGGCCATTCGGCCCATCGTGTCTGTGCCGGCCGACAAAGAGCTCTCCAGCCTAATCCCACTTTCCAGCTCTTGGTCCGTAGCCCTGTAGGTTACGGCACTTCAAGTGCACATCCAAGTATTTTTTAAATGTGATGAGGGTTTTTGCCTCGACCACCCTTTCAGGCAGTGAGTTCCAGACCCCCACCACCCTCTGGGTGAAAATATTTCTCCTCAACTCCCCCCTAATCCTTCTACCAATTACTTTAAATCTGTGCCCCCTGGTTATTGACCTCTCTGCTAAGGGAAATAGGTCCTTCCTATCCACACTATCTCGGCCCCTCATAATTTTATACACCTCAATTAAATCTCCCCTCAGCCTCCTCTGTTCCAAAGAAAACAACCCCAGCCTCTCCAATCTTTCCTCATAGCTAAAATTCTCCAGCCCAGGCAACATCCTCATAAATCTCCTCTGGACCCAAATGATGGAGTTCTTCCCTACTCCTGGAACTGACGTTTTCCCATGGCCCTGAGTTCCAAGCATTGGGAAAGAGCCGGAATGGGGTGAACAGGTGGAGACTGTGCGCAGTTTTGGGCTCCACACTGCAGGAAGGGTGTTGAGGCAATAGAGGCGGAACAGAACGGATTCACCGGGATGCTGCCTGGTGTGAGGAAATACAACTAGAGAACGACTGGAAAAATTCAGGCTTTGTTTGGTAGAACAGAGGAGATTAAGGGGTGATTTGATAGAGACGTTTAAAATTATGAAGGGATGGGACAGAGCAGATAGAAACAGACTGTTTCCAGCAGTCTAGAACAAGGGGACAGGGATATAAGATTAAATGTAAGAGATTTAGGACAGAGAGCCGGAGGAACTCTTTTCCACAGAGGGTTGTGAGGCTGCGGAATTCACTCCCGGACTTAGTGATTGAGACAGAGACCGGGTCAACATTGAAGAGCAGGTGGCAGGTGAGATAGACGGGTGAAGGAAAGGAACATCGAGCCTGTTCTGCCATTCAATTAGATCGCGGCTGATCTGTATCTTTACTCCATCTACCCGCCTTGGTTCCGTAACCCTTAATACCCGTACCCAAGAAATATCAGTCCCGGTTTTGAAATTTTCAATTCACCCCCAGCCTCAACAGATTGTTAAGGGAGAGTGTTCCAGATTTCCACTACCCTTTGTGTGAAAGGCTGATAATGGGATCTGGGAACAGGGCAGGCATATGGAATTAGGATACTGCTAGTGTGGAGATCTGATTGAGTCGCGCGGCCTGTGTTGTCATTTCGATGTAATGTTACATAAGCCGTACCCTCAGCTCTTCTAGACTGACGTGAAGGTGCGGCTTATAACCCTTGGCGAGCGAGCTGACCGACGTACTCTGGTGTGCTCTGGTTTCCAGGCCTCAAGTACCTGAGCCAGACCAAGGTGGGCCAGCTGAACCTCGACGGGACGGGCGTCACGCTGCCCGGGATCAGCGGCCTGATGGCGACCTGCCCCGGCATCACCAGTATCCGCGTCAACAACCTGCGAACGCTCGCTCCGGAGCAGGCCTCGGACGAGGAGATGGCGGCCGAGGATTGAACGGCGGCTCGGAAGGAAAGGGGGGGTTGTGGGGGGGACTCCTCTCAACCCCGTCCCGCCTGACCATCGTGAGATGAAAGCGGGGTTATTGGGAGGGAAGGAGATTCGATTCCTATCGCTCGTAGATTCTATGATTCCGGGATTTAGGCTGATCTTCGTTCAGCCATGCCGATTGCTGAACTTTTCCTTCTTGCTGTTTCCTCCTCCCTCCCTCCCTCTCATTCAGGCCCCCGGGACAGTGTAGAGGGAGCTTTACTCTGTATCTAACCCGTGCTGCACCTGCCCTGGGAATGTTTGATGGGACAGTGTAGAGGGAGCTTTACTCTGTATCTAACCCGTGCTGTACCGGCCCTGGGAATGTTTGATGGGACAGTGTAGAGGGAGCTTTACTCTGTATCTAACCCGTGCTGTACCTGCCCTGGGAGTGTTTGATGGGACAGTGTAGAGGGAGCTTTACTCTGTATCTAACCCGTGCTGTACCTGCCCTGGGAGTGTTTGATGGGGCAGTGTAGAGGGGGCTTTACTCTATCTAACCCGTGCTGTACCTGCCCTGGGAGTGTTTGATGGGACAGTGTAGAGGGGGCTTTACTCTGTATCTAACCCGTGCTGTACCTGCCCTGGGAGTGTTTGATGGGACAGTGTAGAGGGAGCTTTACTCTGTATCTATCCCGTGTTGTACCTGCCCTGGGAGTGTTTGATGGGGACAGTGTAGAGGGAGCTTTACTCTGTATCTAACCCATCATGTACCTGCCCTGGGAGTGTTTGATGGGACAGTGTAGAGGGGGCTTTACTCTGTATCTAACCCGTGCTGTACCTGCCCTGGGAGTGTTTGATGGGACAGTGTAGAGGGAGCTTTACTCTGTATCTAACCCATCATGTACCTGCCCTGGGAGTGTTTGATGAGACAGTGTAGAGGGGGCTTTACTCTGTATCTAACCCGTGCTGTACCTGCCCTGGGAGTGTTTGATGGGACAGTGTAGAGGGAGCTTTACTCTGTATCTAACCCCGTGCTGTACCTGCCCTGGGAGTGTTGGACTCTGATACCGGGTGCCTCTGATGGGGAGGTGTTCTAAACTGCAACAGCTTTAACCCCCTCCACCCCCCACCTGCCCTTGACCCCTGAATTGGGGGTCCTGTCTTTCTCCTGGTTGCTGGGTATAGATCATGTTGCGGGTCACAGAGGGGTGATTCCCGCAGATGGAGAGATGCCGTGGTTCGGTCTGTCACCCCCCCACCTTCCCAGCCGAGAGTGGTAGCACCCATTTAAAATGGGGGTGGGTGGGGGGAGGGAGAGGTCCTTTTATATTGTACACCGGTTACTTCACTGCTCTGTCTCGAACTCTGATTCCATTGATTTGTTTTTGAAACAGAAATGTTTAATCACTAAAGGCTGAGCTTGGTTATTTTTTGTATCTGACCTGAGGGCGGGGAGAGTCTCTGTTCTCGACGGGCTGCAGTGATTGGTCTCTCTGTAGAACGTGCCTGTACAACTCTTGTAGTGGGGCTGAGGCTCTGCATGCAGCCCATCGCGCTCTCGCTCTCGCTCTCTCCCGCAGGTGTTGGAGCCTGTGCCTGTTCCCTACTGACCCTGAACTGAAGCCCGCTCTCTCCGCTGCCTGCTCATGCGTTTGCTTCCAATTATTTTATGTGATTAACTTGCATCAGGACGTCCCAAAGCGCTTTACAGACGACAAATTACTTTTTGAAGTGTGGTTACTGTTGTAAAGTGGGAAACGCGGCAGCCAATTTGCGCACAGCAAGCTCCCACAAACAGCAATGTGATAACGACCAGATAATCTTTTTTTTTAGTGATATTGGTTGAGGGATAAATATTGACCAGGGCACCGGGGTGAACTCCCCTGATCTTCTTCCAATAGTGGCCGTGGGATCTTTTACACCCACCCGAGAGGCCAGAAGGGGCCTCGGTTTAACGTCTCATCCGAAAGACTGACCCGGAGTGAGTGACCCCCAGGACATGGACTGACCAGGAGTGAGTGACCCCCAGGACATGGTCTGACCCAGAGTGAGTGACCCCCAGGACATGGACTGACCCGGAGTGTGTGACCCCCCCGGACATGGACTGACCCGGAGTGAGTGACCCCCCCGGACATGGACTGACCCGGAGTGTGCGACCCCCCAGGACATGGTCTGACCCGGAGTGTGTGACCCCCCAGGACATGGACTGACCCGGAGTGAGTGACCCCCAGGACATGGACTGACCCGGAGTGAGTGACCCCCAGGACATGGACTGACCCGGTGTGAGTGACCCCCAGGACATGGACTGACCCGGAGTGAGTGACCCCCAGGACATGGACTGACCCGGAGTGTGTGCCCCCCCAGGACATGGTCTGACCCGGAGTGAGTGACCCCCAGGACATGGACTGACCCGGAGTGAGTGACCCCCAGGACAGGGACTGACCCGGAGTGAGTGACCCCCAGGACATGGACTGACCCGGAGTGAGTGACCCCCAGGACATGGACTGACCCGGAGTGAGTGACCCCCAGGACATGGACTGACCTGGAGTGTGTGACCCCCCAGGACATGGACTGACCCGGAGTGAGTGACCCCCAGGACATGGACTGACCTGGAGTGTGTGACCCCCAGGACATGGGCTGACCCGGAGTGTGTGACCCCCAGGACATGGACTGACCCGGAGTGAGTGACCCCCAGGACATGGACTGACCCGGAGTGAGTGACCCCCAGGACATGGACTGACCAGTGGGCCCTGTTCTCCAGGCGTTCTGGCCAACGTTCCACCCTCGACCAACACCATCCGAAACGCATGGGCTGCTGGTCCTGTGAGTGGGATCTTGCTGCTGTCGAATGTCTGCGCTCTAAGATCTGAGTCTCGCTGTATCGCATGGTTTGCAGTTGGACATGAAAGGTGCAATAAAAACACAAGTAATATATTTACCTCTCACCGGACACCCTTTGTATCTCTGTTTATTGCTGCCGTGGTCATTGCCCCTCTCAATGGACTTCTCATTTCTCCCCGCTCCTCCCCCTGCCTCTCTGTGTTGAAATCCAGGCTCATTCTCGCCGTCTCCTGCTCTTAACTCATTCCTGCCCCCAACCTATGGGATGCCTCGGGGTTCCTACCACCTACGGGCTTTTAAAACCCAGGAATGGCGCGAAGCAGGAACTGTGGAGGAGTCGAGAGATTCAGGGGTCCAGGTACAGAAATCACTAAACGCTGGTGGACAGGTACAAAAAATAATTAAAAGAAAGACTTGCATTTCTATAGCGCCTTTCACAACCTCAGGATGTCCCAAAGCGCTTTATAGCCAATGAAGTACTTTTGGAGTGTAGTCACTGTTGTAATGTGGGAAACGTGGCAGCCAATTTGCGCACAGCAAGCTCCCACAAACAGCAATGTGATAATGACCAGATAATCTGTTTTAGTGATGTTGATTGAGGGATAAATATTGGCCCCAGGACACCAGGGAGAACTCCCCAGCTCTTCTTCAAAATAGTGCCATGGGATCTTTTACATCCACCTGAGAGAGCAGATGTCTCATCCGAAAGACGGCACCTCCGACAGTGCAGCAGTCCCTCAGCACTGCCCCTCCGACAGTGCAGCGCTCCTTCAGTACAGGGCTCACCCTCGCGGGTGAGGACCTTCTTTCCCCCCCCCCCCCCCAACAAAAAAAACAAGTTCCTCCGCCCCCCCCCCCCCCCCCCCCCCCCCGGGGTCCTGACCTTCTCCCCCTGCCTAAGTTCTTGACCCCCCCCCAATAGATGGGGCATTGTGTGTGGGTCACGGATTGTTAACAGGTTTATTGGGTATGAAGTGAATAGTGACAATGTCGTGACCTCCGGATTTCGTCCAGTCCAATGATGTCACTTGACGCACAGGCACCGAGCTTTCCACCTCCGATTCCCCCTCTCCCCCCCTCCGATTCCCCCTCCCCCCCCCCTCCGATTCCCCCTCTCCCCCCTCCGATTTCCCCCTCTCCCCCCCCCCCCTCCGATTCCCCCTCTCCCCCCCCCCTCCGATTCCCCCTCTCCCCCCCCTCCGATTCCCCCTCTCCCCCCCCTCCGATTCCCCCTCTCCCCCCCCTCCGATTCCCCCTCTCCCCCCCCCCTCCGATTCCCCCTCTCCCCCCCCTCCGATTCCCCCTCTCCCCCCCCTCCGATTCCCCCTCTCCCCCCCCTCCGATTCCCCCTCTCCCCCCCCCTCCGATTTCCCCTCTCCCCCCCCCTCCGATTCCCCCTCTCCCCCCCTCCGATTCCCCCTCTCCTCCCCCCCGATTCCCCCTCTCCCCCCCCCTCCGATTCCCCTCTCTCCCCCCCTCCGATTCCCCCTCTCTCCCCCCCTCCGATTCCCCCTCTTCCCCCCCCCTCCGATTCCCCCTCTCTCCCCCCCTCCGATTCCCCTCTCTCCCCCCCTCCGATTCCCCCTCTCTCCCCCCTCCGATTCCCCCTCTCTCCCCCCCTCCGATTCCCCCTCTCTCCCCCCCCTCCGATTGCCCCCTCCCCCCCTCCGATTCCCCCTCTCCCCCCCCCCTCCGATTCCCCCTCCCCCCCCCTCCGATTCCCCCTCTCCCCCCCCTCCGATTCCCCCTCTCCCCCCCTCCGATTCCCCTCTCTCCCCCCCTCCGATTCCCCCTCTCTCCCCCCCTCCGATTCCCCCTCTCTCCCCCCCTCCGATTCCCCCTCTCTCCCCCCCTCCGATTCCCCCTCTCCCCCCCCCTCCGATTCCCCCTCTTCCCCCCCCCCCTCCGATTCCCCTCTTCCCCCCCCCCTCCGATTCCCCTCTCTCCCCCCCCTCCGATTCCCCCTCTCTCCCCCTCCGATTCCCCCTCTCCCCCCCCCCTCCGATTCCCCCCCTCCGATTCCCCCCCTCCCCCCCCCTCCGATTCCCCCCTCCCCCCCCCTCCGATTCCCCCCCTCCGATTCCCCCTCTCCCCCCCTCCGATTCCCCCTCTCCCCCCCCCTCCGATTCCCCCTCTCCCCCCCTCCGATTCCCCCTCTCTCCCCCCCCTCCGATTCCCCCTCTCTCCCCCCCTCCGATTCCCCTCTCCTCTCTCCCCCCCTCCGATTCCCCCTCTTCCCCCCCCCTCCGATTCCCCCTCTCTCCCCCCCCTCCGATTGCCCCTCCCCCCTCCGATTGCCCCCCTCCCCCCCTCCGATTCCCCCTCCCCCCTCCGATTCCCCCTCCCCCTCCGATTCCCCCTCTCCCCCCCTCCGATTCCCCTCTCCCTCCCCCCCCCCTCCGATTCCCCCTCTCCCCCCCCTCCGATTCCCCCTCTCCCCCCCCTCCGATTCCCCCCCTCCCCCCCCTCCGATTCCCCCCCTCCCCCCCCTCCGATTCCCCCTCTCCCCCCCTCCGATTCCCCCTCCCCCCCTCCGATTCCCCCTCTCTCCCCCTCCCCCCACCACCTCCGATTGCCCCTCCCCCCCTCCGATTGCTCCTCTCTCTCTTCCCCTCTCCCCCCCTCCGATTGCCCCATCCTCTCTCTCTTCCCCCCTCCGATTTCCCCCTCTCCCCCCCCCCCCTCCGATTGCCCCCTCTCCCCCTCCTCTCTCTCTTCCCCCCTCCGATTCCCTCCCTCTCTCCCCTTTCGATCCTCGAATACTCTCTCCCTCTCCCCCCACCACCCTGGTCACCAATGGATCCCCTGAGAATCCAGAACAAGGGGGCATAACCTTAAAATTAGAGCCAAGCTGTTCAGGGGTGATGTCAGGAAGCACTTCTTCACACAAAGGGTGGTGGAAATCTGGAACTCTCCCCCAAACAGCTGTTGAGGCTGGGGGTCAATTGAAATTTTCAAAACTGAGAAATTAAAGGTTATGGAACCAAGGTGGGTGGATGGATTTAAGATACAGATCAGTGATGGGTTGAATGGCGGAACAGGCTCGAGGGGCTGAATGGCCTCCTCCTGCTCCCATGTTCCTTGGTCTTGCCTCCTCACTCTTCCACTCTTGTTGCCGAGCTCTGAGCCTCGACCCTTCACCCCATTCTCTCAATAATGCTCTGGCTCACACTGAAGGGTGCGGTCCATGTCCTTGACACCGAACTGGACTTTCAGGAAGTTTCTAGAATTGGCGTGTCAGATCCCTACGGTTCTGGAGGGCTTCGCGTTGGCGGCTGGGAGTCTTCCAGTGGCCAAGGCCTTTCTTCGAGAAAGAGACGGAGAAGAGTTTAACCGTCCCCGGGGCTGCACTGACCCCCTTGGGACCACCCGAGGGGGGGGGGTGGGGAGAATCACGGGGCACGAGGGAGGGAGGGCTACACTCTGAGCTCAGCAATGCTGTGTGAACTGGGCTGGGGGGACATTTGGGGAGCGGTGAGGAGCAAACAACTACTTGCATTTCTATAGCGCCTTTAACGTGGCAAAATGTCCCAAGGTGCTTCACAGGAGCGTAAATCAGACAAAATTTGACACCGAGCCACATGAGATATTAAGACAGGTGGTCAGAGAGAGAGGTTTTAAGGAGGAGAGGCGGAGCGGTTTAGGGAGGGAATTCCAGAGCTTGGGGCCCAGGCAGCTGAAGGCACGGCCACCAAAGGTGGAGCGATGGAAATCAGGGATGCTCAAGAGGGCAGAATTAGAGGATCGCAGAGATCGCGGGGAGGGTTGTGGGGCTGGAGGAGATTACAGAGATAGGGAGGGGCGAGACCACGGAGGGATTTGAAAACAAGGATGAGAATTTTGAAATCGAGGCGTTGTTTAACCGGGAGCCAATGTAGGTCAGTGAGCACAGGGGGTGATGGGTGAACGGGACTTGGTGCGAGTTAGGACACGGGGCAGCAGAGTTTTGGATGAGCTGAAGTTTAGGGAGGGTGGAAGGTGGGAGGCCGGCCAGGAGAGCGTTGGAATAGTTGAGTCTGGAATACGGCGCAGGAATTAGTAGCCAGAACAGACCGTCAGCAAGAGAAAACACTTTAAAATCGATACAATTTATTTTTAACTATAATTAATTTTACATCATTAATACATTGACAAAATGCAGCAGAATTCGATATGTGCCAGAGTTTGGTATTACTGGTATATTAATATATATCTCTGCACTTTTATGTATATATTTCACAAAGGATGAGGGATGAATGGGAACCCACAGGATCGATCGGCATGCAGGGAGCGGGACACGGGCCGGGGTAACGGGGGAGGCGGGACACGGGCCGGGGTAACGGCGGAGGTGGGACACGGGCCGGGATAACGGGGAGGCGGGACACGGGCCGGGATAACGGGGAGGCGGGACACGGGCCGGGATAACGGGGAGGCGGGACACGGGCCGGGGGAGGCGGGACACGGGCCGGGGTAATGGGGGAGGCGGGACACGGGCCAGGGGAGGCGGGACACGGGCCGGGTAACGGGGGAGGCGGGATACAACTACAGGCTGACGGTGTACGGACACTATACGGAGGCGAGCGCCTTCACTCACCGGGCACTGGTGAAGGACACTCGGCAGCTTGGGGCAGGGCGTCGCCAGCAAGGCGCCAAGATCATCCCAAGGAATTCTTCTTTTAAAAGGCAATAGCTCTGGGCCTGAGGAGCGTTTCCTTGGCAGCGAGTGGCCTCAGGCACTGGGATGGCTGGGGCTCTGAGGTGAGATGGGGTGGGTGGGGGCGAGCGGGTTTCCGAGTTCTGGCCACGCAGTGCCTTGGTAGTGAACTCTCGGACTTCTGCTGGCTGGAGGACAGAGGGTGAGAGAGAGGGAGAGACCATCACCTCCAAGTCCCCCTCCAAGTCACACACCGTCCTGGCTTGGAAATACATCGGCCGATCCTTCATCATCGCTGGGTCAAAATCCTGGAACTCCCTCCCGAACAGCACTGTGGGAGCACCTTCACCACACGGACTGCAGCGGTTCAAGAAGACGGCTCACCACCACCTTCTCAAGGGCAATTAGGAATGGGCAATAAATGCCGGCCTTGCCAGCGACGCCCACATCCCAGGAATGAATAATAAAAAAAGACAGACACAGAGGGCAAGACCGACACAGGGAGCGACAGAGGGAAAGAGAGAGAAGGACCCTTGCAGTATGGGGAAAGTGGTAGGGCGATGAGTGACGTTTATTAGACCTGGGACACAGCGCGAAACAAAGCATAGATCCGATACTGTTCAATACACACCACTCTCTCTGTAGCGCACTGTTTTGTGCGCTCAGCTCCCTGTGTTGTGTGTAATCATCTTGGAAATCAAGAAATCAATTTTTAAGTATTTCAAATTAAGAAGAGACTGAACAGGTCGGTATAACAGCAAAATACTGCGGAGGCTGGAATCCAAAACAAAAACAGAAAATGCTGCAAACACTCAGCAGGTCAGGCAGCATCCGTGGGGAGAGAAACAGAGTCAACGTTTCAGGACTGACCCTTCGTCAGAACTCCGGGTCTCAGACCTGAAACATTGACTCTGTTTCTCTCTCCACAGATGCTGCCTGGCCTGTTGCGTGTTTGCAGCATTTTCTGTTTTTGAACAGGAAGGTGATGGATACACGGAATGGGAACTGAAGTTTTCCATGAGATCTGAATTGATTGAAGGATTCATCACCGAACTTTGCACACGGGGAGTGTCTGAGAAAATTCACCGGTTTAAGACAGAACCCCAGGGCCGTCCCATTCCATCGGAGACACATCTTTAAAACAATTAACACACAAGAAAGCTTCTCCTCCCGTCTCGAAAGGCTTCTGTACTAGTCTATGATTCTGAAAATGGAGTTACGAGGCAGATTCGTACTGGCCTGGTGAGTACAAGATTGAGGAACCTCAACATGTGTTAACGGTAACACGCAGCGATGGTGAGAACACTGCTCACCGCTCGCACAACCGTACACTGTGCACACTCACTCCCTACACCTACACTGCGCACACAGCCGTACACCATGCTGACTTATTTCCCACATTGCCCTTGTTGTGTTTGCCTTTTACCCGCTCTGAGGGCAGGTGACTGCGATGGAGGACAGTCCGTCTGTGCTACATTTGAAAAGGTTACATAATCTCACGTGACTTTCTACATTTAGTTTATTCTTTGTACATGTGCATGCAGTGATGAGTCTAGACTCTGGAACAGGAGCAGTCCGCCTTCTGGACGATGGCTCCTCCCGTCTCTCCAGGGCGAGTTCGAATCTGTTCTTTGTTCAACTATCCGAGGTCTTGCGATGGTGGAAGGAGGAAGATTAAAACAATACAATTCACAGGTGACATGTTGTGTGGTTCAAGGATCTCAATCTACAAGTCCTGCCCTTAATCCACGGCCATCGCAGTGAGTTGGACTGGGAGCAGGTTTGAGTTTTCCCCCCCATCTGACAAAGGCTGATCTTCACTCGGGTTCTCCAGTGTTTAGTCCTCATTTCTGTTTCGTGTCCAGCTCGCTGCAAAGGGTCTCCTGAACTCGGCCGTCCGACAGATGGAGGGAGAAGGATCGGTCTGGGTGACTCCTCCAGCCTCTGGTAAAGGCATGGCTGAAGTGGGGAGAGTTGGATCGCCGCGGTTCTGTCCCGTCCCCTCCTCAAAATAGAATCAAATCCGTGCCGTCCGCTCCTGGTTTGATTGACGCTATTACTGAAGGGAGGCGACTGAGGCAGAGCGACAGACAACCCCTGGGACTGGTTAACAGGGAATGGGAATATGATTAACAGAGGGAATGGGAATATGATTAACAGAGGGAATGGGAATATGATTAACAGAGGGAATGGGAATATGATTAACAGAGGGACTGGGAATATGATTAACAGAGAATGGGAATATGATTAACATGGAATGGGAATGATTAACAGAGGGAATGGGAATATGATTAAGAGGGAATGGGAATATGATTAACAGAGGGAATGGGAATATGATTAACAGAGGGACTGGGAATATGATTAACAGAGGGACAGGGAATATGATTAACAGAGGGACTGGGAATATGATTAACAGAGGGAATGGGAATATGATTAACATAGGGAATGGGAATATGATTAACAGAGGGAATGGGAATATGATTAACATGGAATGGGAATGATTAACAGATGGACTGGGAATATGATTAACAGAGGGAATGGGAATATGATTAACAGAGGGAATGGGAATATGATTAACATGGAATGGGAATGATTAACAGGGAATGGGAATATGATTAACAGGGAATGGGAATATGATTAACAGAGGGAATGGGAATATGATTAACAGAGGGAATGGGAATATGATTAACAGGGAATGGGAATATGATTAACAGGGAATGGGAATATGATTAACAGAGGGAATGGGAATATGATTAACAGAGGGAATGTGAATATGATTAACAGAGGGAATGGGAATATGATTAACAGAGGGAATGGGAATATGATTAACAGAGGGAATGGGAATATGATTAACAGAGGGAATGGGAATATGATTAACAGGGAATGGGAATGATTAACAGAGGGAATGGGAATATGATTAACAGAAGGAATGGGAATATGATTAACAGGGAATGGGAATATGATTAACAGAGGGAATGGGAATATGATTAACAGGCAATGGGAACATGATTAACAGAGGGAATGGGAATATGATTAACAGGGAATGGGAATATGATTAACATAGGGAATGGGAATATGATTAACAGGGACTGGGAATATGTTTAACAGGGAATGGGAATGTGATTAACAGGCAATGGGAGCATGATTAACAGAGGGAATGGGAATATGATTAACAGGCAATGGGAACATGATTAACAGAGGGAATGGGAATATGATTAACAGGGAATGGGAATATGATTAACATAGGGAATGGGAATATGATTAACATAGGGAATGGGAATATGATTAACAGGGACTGGGAATATGTTTAACAGGGAATGGGAATGTGATTAACAGAGGGAATGGGAATATGATTAACATGGAATGGGAATGATTAACAGAGGGAATGGGAATATGATTAACAGAAGGAATGGGAATATGATTAACGGAATGTGAATATGATTAACAGAGGGAATGGGAATATGATTAACAGAGGGAATGGGAATATGATTAACAGGGAATGGGAATATGATTAACAGAGGGAATGGGAATATGATTAACAGGGAATGGGAATATGATTAACAGGGAATGAGAATATGATTAATACAGGGAATGGAAATATGATTAACAGGGAATGGGAACATGATTAACGGAGGGAATGGGAATATGATTAACAGGGACTGGGAATATGTTTAACAGAGAATGGGAATGTGATTAACAGGAACTGGGAATATGATTAACAGAGGGAATGGGAATATGATTAACAGGGAATGGGAATATGATTAACAGGGAATGGGAATATGATAAACAGGGAATGGGAATATGATTAACAGGGAATGGGAATATGATTAACAAAGGGACTGGGAATATGATTAACAGAGGGAATGGAAATATGATTAACAGGGAATGGCAATATGATTAACAGGGAATGGGAATGATTAACAGAGGGAATGGGAATATGATTAACGGAATGAGAATGATTAACAGAGGGAATGGGAATATGATTAACAGAGGGAATGGGAATATGATTAACAGAGGGAATGGGAATATGATTAACAGAGGGAATGGGAATATGATTAACATGGAATGGGAATGAATAACAGAGGGAATGGGAATATGATTAACAGAAGGAATGGGAATATGATTAATGGAATGTGAATATGATTAACAGAGGGACTGGGAATATGATTAACAGAGGTAATGGGAATATGATTAACAGGGAATGGGAATATGATTAACAGGGAATGGGAATATGATAAACAGGGAATGGGAATATGATTAACAGGGAATGGGAATATGATAAACAGGGAATGGGAATATGATTAACAGGGAATGGGAATATGATTAACAAAGGGACTGGGAATATGATTAACAGAGGGAATGGAAATATGATTAACAGGGAATGGCAATATGATTAACAGGGAATGGGAATGATTAACAGAGGGAATGGGAATATGATTAACGGAATGAGAATGATTAACAGAGGGAATGGGAATATGATTAACAGGGAATGGGAATATGATTAACAGGCAATGGGAATATGATTAACGGACTGGGAATATGATTAACAGGGAATGGGAATATGATTAACAAAGGGACTGGGAATATGATTAACAGGGAATGGGAATATGATTAACAGAGGGAATGGGAATATGATTAACAGGGAATGGGAATATGATTAACAAAGGGACTGGGAATATGATTAACAGAGGGAATGGGAATATGATTAACAGGGAATGGGAATATGATTAACAGAGGGAATGGGAATATGATTAACAGGGAATGGGAATATGATTAACAAAGGGAATGGGAATATGATTAACGGAATTGGAATATGATTAACAGAGGGAATGGGAATATCATTAACAGGGAATGGGAATATGATTAACAGAGGGAATGGGAATATGATTAACAGGGAATGGGAATATGATTAACAGAGGGAATGGGAATATGATTAAGGGAATGGGAATATGATTAACAGGGAATGGGAATATGATTAACAGAGGGAATGGGAATATGATTAATAGGGAATGGGAATATGATTAACAGAGGGATTGGGAATATGATTAACAGGGACTGGGAATATGATTAACAGAGGGAATGGGAATATGATTAACAGAGGGACTGGGCATATGATTAACAGAGGGAATTGGAATATGATTAACAGAGGGACTGGGAATATGATTAACAGAGGGAATGGGAATATGATTAACAGAGGGAATGGGAATATGATTAACAGGGAATGGGAATATGATTAACAGGGAATGGGAATATGATTAACAGAGGGACTGGGAATATGATTAACAGAGGGAATGGGAACATGATTAACAGAGGGAATGGGAATATGATTAACACGGAATGGGAATATGATTAACAGAGGGAATGGGAATATGATTAACAGGGAATGGGAATATGATTAACAGAGGGAATGGGAATATGATTAACAGAGGGACTGGGCATATGATTAAAAGAGGGAATGGGAATATGATTAACAGAGGGACTGGGAATATGATTAACAGAGGGAATGGGAATATGATTAACAGAGGGAATGGGAATATAATTAACAGGGAATGGGAATATGATTAACAGAGGGAATGGGAATATGATTAACAGGGACTGGGAATATGATTAACGGAATGTGAATATGATTAACAGAGGGAATGGGAACATGATTAACAGAGGGAATGGGAATATGATTAACAGGGACTGGGAATATGTTTAACAGAGAATCGGAATGTGATTAACAGGGACTGGGAATATGATTAACAGAGGGAATGGGAATATGATTAACAGGGAATGGGAATATGATAAACAGGGAATGGGAATATGATTAACAGGGAATGGGAATATGATTAACAGGGAATGGGAATATGATTAACAGAGGGAATGGGAATATGATTAACAGGGAATGGGAATGATTAACAGAGGGAATGGGAATATGATTAACGGAATGGGAATGATTAACAGAGGGAATGGGAATAAAATTAACAGAGGGAATGGGAATATGATTAACAGGGAATGGGAATATGATTAACAGGCAATGGGAATATGATTAACGGACTGGGAATATGATTAACAGGGAATGGGAATATGATTAACAGGGAATGGGAATATGATTAACAGAGGGAATGGGAATATGATTAACAGGGAATGGGAATATGATTAACCAAGGGACTGGGAATATGATTAACAGAGGGAATGGGAATATGATTAACAGGGAATGGGAATATGATTAACAGAGGGAATGGGAATATGATTAACAGGGAATGGGAATATGATTAACAGAGGGAATGGGAATATGATTAACGGAATGGGAATATGATTAACAGGGAATGGGAATATGATTAACAGAGGGAATGGGAATATGATTAATAGGGAATGGGAATATGATTAACAGAGGGATTGGGAATATGATTAACAGGGACTGGGAATATGATTAACAGAGGGAATGGGAATATGATTAACAGAGGGAATGGGAATATGATTAACAGGGAATGGGAATATGATTAACAGAGGGAATGGGAATATGATTAACAGGGAATGGGAATATGATTAACAAAGGGAATGGGAATATGATTAACGGAATTGGAATATGATTAACAGAGGGAATGGGAATATCATTAACAGGGAATGGGAATATGATTAACAGAGGGAATGGGAATATGATTAACAGGGAATGGGAATATGATTAACAGAGGGAATGGGAATATGATTAACGGAATGGGAATATGATTAACAGGGAATGGGAATATGATTAACAGAGGGAATGGGAATATGATTAACAGAGGGAATGGGAATATGATTAACAGAGGGATTGGGAATATGATTAACAGGGACTGGGAATATGATTAACAGAGGGAATGGGAATATGATTAACAGAGGGACTGGGCATATGATTAACAGAGGGAATGGGAATATGATTAACAGAGGGACTGGGAATATGATTAACAGAGGGAATGGGAATATGATTAACAGAGGGAATGGGAATATGATTAACAGGGAATGGGAATATGATTAACAGGGAATGGGAATATGATTAACAGGGAATGGGAATATGATTAACAGAGGGACTGGGAATATGATTAACAGAGGGAATGGGAACATGATTAACAGAGGGAATGGGAATATGATTAACACGGAATGGGAATATGATTAACAGAGGGAATGGGAATATGATTAACAGGGAATGGGAATATGATTAACAGAGGGAATGGGAATATGATTAACAGAGGGACTGGGCATATGATTAAAAGAGGGAATGGGAATATGATTAACAGAGGGACTGGGAATATGATTAACAGAGGGAATGGGAATATGATTAACAGAGGGAATGGGAATATAATTAACAGGGAATGGGAATATGATTAACAGAGGGAATGGGAATATGATTAACAGGGACTGGGAATATGATTAAGGGAATGTGAATATGATTAACAGAGGGAATGGGAACATGATTAACAGAGGGAATGGGAATATGATTAACAGGGACTGGGAATATGTTTAACAGAGAATCGGAATGTGATTAACAGGGACTGGGAATATGATTAACAGAGGGAATGGGAATATGATTAACAGGGAATGGGAATATGATAAACAGGGAATGGGAATATGATTAACAGGGAATGGGAATATGATTAACAGGAAATGGGAATATGATTAACAGAGGGAATGGGAATATGATTAACAGGGAATGGGAATGATTAACAGAGGGAATGGGAATATGATTAACGGAATGAGAATGATTAACAGAGGGAATGGGTCTAAATTAACAGAGGGAATGGGAATATGATTAACAGGGAATGGGAATATGATTAACAGGCAATGGGAATATGATTAACGGACTGAGAATATGATTAACAGGGAATGGGAATATGATTAACAGGGAATGGGAATATGATTAACAGAGGGAATGGGAATATGATTAACAGGGAATGGGAATATGATTAACAAAGGGAATGGGAATATAATTAACGGAATGGGAATATGATTAACAGAGGGAATGGGAATATCATTAACAGGGAATGGGAATATGATTAACAGAGGGAATGGGAATATGATTAACAGGGAATGGGAATATGATTAACAGAGGGAATGGGAATATGATTAACGGAATGGGAATATGATTAACAGGGAATGGGAATATGATTAACAGAGGGAATGGGAATATGATTAATAGGGAATGGGAATATGATTAACAGAGGGATTGGGAATATGATTAACAGGGACTGGGAATATGATTAACAGAGGGAATAGGAATATGATTAACAGAGGGACTGGGCATATGATTAACAGAGGGAATGGGAATATGATTAACAGAGGGACTGGGAATATGATTAACAGAGGGAATGGGAATATGATTAACAGAGGGAATGGGAATATGATTAACAGGGAATGGGAATATGATTAACAGGGAATGGGAATATGATTAACAGGGAATGGGAATATGATTAACAGAGGGACTGGGAATATGATTAACAGAGGGAATGGGAACATGATTAACAGAGGGAATGGGAATATGATTAACACGGAATGGGAATATGATTAACAGAGGGAATGGGAATATGATTAACAGGGAATGGGAATATGATTAACAGAGGGAATGGGAATATGATTAACAGGGAATGGGAATATGATTAACAGAGAGACTGGGAATATGATTAACAGAGGGAATGGGAACATGATTAACAGAGGGAATGGGAATAAGATTAACAGGGAATGGGAATATGATTAACAGGGAATGGGAATATGATTAACAGGGAATGGGAATATGGTTAACATAGGGAATGGGAATATGATTAACAGGGACTGGGAATATGTTTAACGGAATGGAAATGTGATTAACAGAGGGACTGGGAATATGATTAACAGAGGGAATGGGAATATGATTAACAGAGGGAATGGGAATATGATTAACAGGGAATGGGAATATGGTTAACATAAGGAATGGGAATATGATTAACAGGGACTGGGAATATGTTTAACGGAATGGAAATGTGATTAACAGAGGGACTGGGAATATGATTAACAGAGGAAATGGGAATATGATTAACAGAGGGAATGGGAATATGATTAACAGGGAATGGGAATATGATTAACAGGGAATGGGAATATGGTTAACATAGGGAATGGGAATATGATTAACAGGGACTGGGAATATGATTAACAGGGAATGGGAATGTGATTAACAGAGGGACTGGGAATATGATTAACAGAGGGAATGGGAATATGATTAACAGGGAATGGGAATATGATTAACAGGGAATGGGAATATGGTTAACATAGGGAATGGGAATATGATTAACAGGGACTGGGAATATGATTAACAGGGAACGGGAATATGATTAACAGAGGGACTGGGAATATGATTAACAGGGACTGGGAATATGATTAACAGGGACTGGGAATATGATTAACAGGGAATGGGAACATGATTAACAGAGGGAATGGGAATATGATTAACAGGGAATGGGAATATGATTAACAGGGAATGGGAATATGATTAACAGAGGGACTGGGAATATGATGAACAGAGGGAATGGGAACATGATTAACAGAGGGATTGGGAATATGATTAACACGGAATGGGAATATGATTAACAGAGGGAATGGGAATATAATTAACAGTGAATGGGAATATGATTAACAGAGGGAATGGGAATATGATTAACAGGGAATGGGAATATGATTAACAGAGAGACTGGGAATATGATTAACAGAGGGAATGGGAACATGATTAACAGAGGGAATGGGAATATGATTAACAGAGGGAATGGGAATATGATTAACAGGGAATGGGAATATGATTAACAGGGAATGGGAATATGATTAACAGGGAATGGGAATATGATTAACAGGGAATGGGAATATGATTAACGGAATGGAAATGTGATTAACAGAGGGACTGGGAATATGATTAACAGAGGGAATGGGAATATGATTAACAGAGGGAATGGGAATATGATTAACATAGGGACTGGGAATATGTTTAACGGAATGGAAATGTGATTAACAGAGGGACTGGGAATATGATTAACAGGGAATGGGAATATGGTTAACATAGGGAATGGGAATATGATTAACAGGGAATGGGAATATGATTAACAGGGAATGGGAATATGATTAACAGAGGGACTGGGAATATGATTAACAGAGGGAATGGGAACATGATTAACAGAGGGAATGGGAATATGATTAACACGGAATGGGAATATGATTAACAGAGGGAATGGGAATATGATTAACAGGGAATGGGAATATGATTAACAGAGGGAATGGGAATATGATTAACAGGGAATGGGAATATGATTAACAGGGAATGGGAATATGATTAACAGGGAATGGGAATATGATTAACAGGGAATGGGAATATGGTTAACATAGGGAATGGGAATATGATTAACAGGGACTGGGAATATGATTAACAGGGACTGGGAATATGATTAACAGGGAATGGGAACATGATTAACAGAGGGAATGGGAATAAGATTAACAGGGAATGGGAATATGATTAACAGGGAATGGGAATATGATTAACAGAGGGACTGGGAATATGATTAACAGAGGGAATGGGAACATGATTAACAGAGGGATTGGGAATATGATTAACACGGAATGGGAATATGATTAACAGAGGGAATGGGAATATGATTAACAGGGAATGGGAATATGATTAACAGAGGGAATGGGAATATGATTAACAGGGAATGGGAATATGATTAACAGAGAGACTGGGAATATGATTAACAGAGGGAATGGGAACATGATTAACAGAGGGAATGGGAACATGATTAACAGAGGGAATGGGAATATGATTAACAGGGAATGGGAATATGATTAACAGGGAATGGGAATATGATTAACAGGGAATGGGAATATGGTTAACATAGGGAATGGGAATATGATTAACAGGGACTGGGAATATGTTTAACGGAATGGAAATGTGATTAACAGAGGGACTGGGAATATGATTAACAGAGGGAATGGGAATATAATTAACAGAGGGAATGGGAATATGATTAACAGGGAATGGGAATATGGTTAACATAGGGAATGGGAATATGATTAACAGGGACTGGGAATATGATTAACAGGGAATGGGAACATGATTAACAGAGGGAATGGGAATATGATTAACAGGGAATGGGAATATGATTAACAGGGAATGGGAATATGATTAACAGAGGGACTGGGAATATGATTAACAGAGGGAATGGGAACATGATTAACAGAGGTATTGGGAATATGATGAACACGGAATGGGAATATGATTAACACAGGGACTGGGAATATGATTAACAGAGGGAATGGGAATATGATTAACAGGGAATGGGAATATGATTAACAGAGGGAATGGGAATATGATTAACAGGGAATGGGAATATGGTTAACATAGGGAATGGGAATATGATTAACAGGGACTGGGAATATGATTAACAGGGAATGGGAATATGGTTAACATAGGGAATGGGAATATGATTAACAGGGACTGGGAATATGATTAACAGGGAACGGGAATATGATTAACAGAGGGACTGGGAATATGATTAACAGGGACTGGGAATATGATTAACAGAGGGAATGGGAATATGATTAACAGGGAATGGGAATATGATTAACAGAGGGACTGGGAATATGATGAACAGAGGGAATGGGAACATGATTAACAGAGGGATTGGGAATATGATTAACACGGAATGGGAATATGATTAACAGAGGGAATGGGAATATGATTAACAGGGAATGGGAATATGATTAACAGAGGGAATGGGAATATGATTAACAGGGAATGGGAATATGATTAACAGAGAGACTGGGAATATGATTAACAGAGGGAATGGGAATATGATTAACAGAGGGAATGGGAATATGATTAACAGAGGGAATGGGAATATCATTAACAGGGAATGGGAATATGATTAACAGGGAATGGGAATATGATTAACAGGGAATGGGAATATGATTAACAGGGAATGGGAATATGATTAACAGGGAATGGGAATATGGTTAACATAGGGAATGGGAATATGATTAACGGAATGGAAATGTGATTAACAGAGGGACTGGGAATCTGATTAACAGAGGGAATGGGAATATGATTAACAGAGGGAATGGGAATATGATTAACATAGGGAATGGGAATATCATTAACAGGGAATGGGAATATGAATAACAGGGAATGGGAATATGGTTAACATAGGGAATGGGAATATGATTAACGGAATGGAAATGTGATTAACAGAGGGAATGGAAATGTGATTAACAGAGGGACTGGGAATATGATTAACAGAAGGAATGGGAATATGATTAACAGAGGGAATGGGAATATCATTAACAGGGAATGGGAATATGATTAACAGGGAATGGGAATATGGTTAACATAGGGAATGGGAATATGATTAACAGGGACTGGGAATATGTTTAACAGGGAATGGGAATGTGATTAACAGAGGGACTGGGAATGTGATTAACAGAGGGAATGGGAATATGATTAACAGGGAATGGGAATATGATTAACAGGGAATGGGAATATGGTTAACATAGGGAATGGGAATATGATTAACAGGGAATGGGAATATGATTAACAGGGAATGGGAATATGATTAACTGGGAATGGGAATATGTTTAACATAGGGAATGGGAATATAAATTACAAAGGGTAAATCGTGCTTGACTAATCTATTGGAATTTTTTGAGGGAGTAACTGGTAAAATAGATGGGGGAGAGCCAGTAGATGTGGTGTACCTGGACTTCCAAAAGGCCTTCGATAAGGTCCCACATAAAAGATTAGCATGGAAAATTGAAGCTCATGGGATAAAGGGGAAAGTATTGACGTGGATAGAGAACTGGCTGTCAGATAGAAAACAGAGAGTTGGAATAAACGGCTCATTTTCTGAATGGCAGGCAGTAACAAGTGGGGTACCACAGGGATCTGTCCTGGGTCCCCAGCTGTTCACAATTTATATTAATGACCTGGATCAGGGAGTCGAATGCAGCATTTCCAAATTTGCAGACGACACTAAACTAGGAGGGGGGGTGGGCTCAGAGGAGGAGACCAGGAAGCTCCAGAGCGATTTGGACAGACTGGGTGATTGGGCGGATAAATGGCAGATGCACTATAATGTGGACAAGTGCGAAGTTATCCACCTTGGGTGCAGGAACGGGAGGGCAAATTATTATTTAAATGGCAATAAATTGGGAGAGGGGGAAGTACAGAGAGACCTGGGTGTTCTTGTACACCAGTCACTGAAGGCGAGCATGCAGGTGCAACAGGCGGTCAAGAAGGCAAACGGTATGCTGGCCTTCATAGCAAAAGGGTTGGAATACAGGAACAGGGATACCTTGCTGCAGCTGTACAGGGCACTGGTGAGACCACACCTCGAGTACTGTGTACAGTTTTGGTCGCCTCATCTGAGGAAAGATGTTCTTGCCATGGAGGGGGTGCAGCGGCGATTCACCAGGCTGATACCAGGAATGGCGGGATTGACCTATGAGGAGAGACTATGTAGTTTAGGGATGTACACACTGGAGTTTAGAAGATTGAGAGGGGACCTCATAGAAGTGTATAAAATTCTGACAGGTCTAGACAGATTAGATGCAGAAGGAATGTTTCCCTTGGCGGGTGAGAACAGAACTAGAGGACATAATTTAAGGATAAGGGCTAAACCATTTAGGACAGAAATGAGGGGGAATTTCTTCACTCAGAGAGTGGTGAACCTGTGGAACTCATTGCCACAGAGGGCAGTGTACGCCAGCTCATTAAATATATTTAAGAGGGAATTAGATATATTTCTACAGGCAAAAGGGGTTAAGGGTTACGGAGAGAAGGCGGGGACGGGATACTGAATTGAAGGATCAGCCATGATCTCATTAAATGGCGGAGCAGGCTCGAAGGGCCGGATGGCCTACTCCTGCTCCTATCTTCTATGTATCTATGTATCTATGAATATGATTAACGGAATGGAAATGTGATTAACAGAGGGACTGGGAATATGATTAACAGAGGGAATGGGAATATGATTAACAGAGGGAATGGGAATATGATTAACATAGGGACTGGGAATATGTTTAACGGAATGGAAATGTGATTAACAGAGGGACTGGGAATATGATTAACAGAAGGAATGGGAATATGATTAACAGAGGGAATGGGAATATCATTAACAGGGAATGGGAATATGATTAACAGGGAATGGGAATATGGTTAACATAGGGAATGGGAATATGATTAACAGGGACTGGGAATATGTTTAACAGGGAATGGGAATGTGATTAACAGAGGGACTGGGAATGTGATTAACAGAGGGAATGGGAATATGATTAACAGGGACTGGGAAATGTTTAACGGAATGGAAATGTGATTAACAGAGGGACTGGGAATATGATTAACAGAGGGAATGGGAATATGATTAACAGAGGGAATGGGAATATGATTAACAGGGAATGGGAATATGATTAACAGGGAATGGGAATATGATTAACAGGGAATGGGAATATGGTTAACATAGGGAATGGGAATATGATTAACAGGGACTGGGAATATGATTAACAGGGACTGGGAATATGATTAACAGGGAATGGGAACATGATTAACAGAGGGAATGGGAATATGATTAACAGGGAATGGGAATATGATTAACAGGGAATGGGAATATGATTAACAGAGGGACTGGGAATATGATTAACAGAGGGAATGGGAACATGATTAACAGAGGGATTGGGAATATGATTAACACGGAATGGGAATATGATTAACAGAGGGAATGGGAATATGATTAACAGGGAATGGGAATATGATTAACAGAGGGAATGGGAATATGATTAACAGGGAATGGGAATATGATTAACAGAGAGACTGGGAATATGATTAACAGAGGGAATGGGAACATGATTAACAGAGGGAATGGGAACATGATTAACAGAGGGAATGGGAATATGATTAACAGGGAATGGGAATATGATTAACAGGGAATGGGAATATGATTAACAGGGAATGGGAATATGGTTAACATAGGGAATGGGAATATGATTAACAGGGACTGGGAATATGTTTAACGGAATGGAAATGTGATTAACAGAGGGACTGGGAATATGATTAACAGAGGGAATGGGAATATAATTAACAGAGGGAATGGGAATATGATTAACAGGGAATGGGAATATGGTTAACATAGGGAATGGGAATATGATTAACAGGGACTGGGAATATGATTAACAGGGAATGGGAACATGATTAACAGAGGGAATGGGAATATGATTAACAGGGAATGGGAATATGATTAACAGGGAATGGGAATATGATTAACAGAGGGACTGGGAATATGATTAACAGAGGGAATGGGAACATGATTAACAGAGGTATTGGGAATATGATGAACACGGAATGGGAATATGATTAACACAGGGACTGGGAATATGATTAACAGAGGGAATGGGAATATGATTAACAGGGAATGGGAATATGATTAACAGAGGGAATGGGAATATGATTAACAGGGAATGGGAATATGGTTAACATAGGGAATGGGAATATGATTAACAGGGACTGGGAATATGATTAACAGGGAATGGGAATATGGTTAACATAGGGAATGGGAATATGATTAACAGGGACTGGGAATATGATTAACAGGGAACGGGAATATGATTAACAGAGGGACTGGGAATATGATTAACAGGGACTGGGAATATGATTAACAGAGGGAATGGGAATATGATTAACAGGGAATGGGAATATGATTAACAGAGGGACTGGGAATATGATGAACAGAGGGAATGGGAACATGATTAACAGAGGGATTGGGAATATGATTAACACGGAATGGGAATATGATTAACAGAGGGAATGGGAATATGATTAACAGGGAATGGGAATATGATTAACAGAGGGAATGGGAATATGATTAACAGGGAATGGGAATATGATTAACAGAGAGACTGGGAATATGATTAACAGAGGGAATGGGAACATGATTAACAGAGGGAATGGGAATATGATTAACAGAGGGAATGGGAATATCATTAACAGGGAATGGGAATATGATTAACAGGGAATGGGAATATGATTAACAGGGAATGGGAATATGATTAACAGGGAATGGGAATATGGTTAACATAGGGAATGGGAATATGATTAACGGAATGGAAAAGTGATTAACAGAGGGACTGGGAATATGATTAACAGAGGGAATGGGAATATGATTAACAGAGGGAATGGGAATATGATTAACATAGGGACTGGGAATATGTTTAACGGAATGGAAATGTGATTAACAGAGGGACTGGGAATATGATTAACAGAAGGAATGGGAATATGATTAACAGAGGGAATGGGAATATCATTAACAGGGAATGGGAATATGATTAACAGGGAATGGGAATATGGTTAACATAGGGAATGGGAATATGATTAACAGGGACTGGGAATATGTTTAACAGGGAATGGGAATGTGATTAACAGAGGGACTGGGAATGTGATTAACAGAGGGAATGGGAATATGATTAACAGGGAATGGGAATATGATTAACAGGGAATGGGAATATGGTTAACATAGGGAATGGGAATATGATTAACAGGGAATGGGAATATGATTAACAGGGAATGGGAATATGGTTAACATAGGGAATGGGAATATGATTAACAGGGACTGGGAATATGTTTAACAGGGAATGGGAATGTGATTAACAGAGGGACTGGGAATGTGATTAACAGAGGGAATGGGAATATGATTAACAGGGAATGGGAATATGATTAACAGGGAATGGGAATATGGTTAACATAGGGAATGGGAATATGATTAACAGGGAATGGGAATATGATTAACAGGGAATGGGAATATGATTAACTGGGAATGGGAATATGGTTAACATAGGGAATGGGAATATGATTAACGGAATGGAAATGTGATTAACAGAGGGACTGGGAATATGATTAACAGAGGGAATGGGAATATGATTAACAGAGGGAATGGGAATATGATTAACATAGGGACTGGGAATATGTTTAACGGAATGGAAATGTGATTAACAGAGGGACTGGGAATATGATTAACAGAAGGAATGGGAATATGATTAACAGAGGGAATGGGAATATCATTAACAGGGAATGGGAATATGATTAACAGGGAATGGGAATATGGTTAACATAGGGAATGGGAATATGATTAACAGGGACTGGGAATATGTTTAACAGGGAATGGGAATGTGATTAACAGAGGGACTGGGAATGTGATTAACAGAGGGAATGGGAATATGATTAACAGGGAATGGGAATATGATTAACAGGGAATGGGAATATGGTTAACATAGGGAATGGGAATATGATTAACAGGGAATGGGAATATGATTAACAGGGAATGGGAATATGGTTAACATAGTGAATGGGAATATGATTAACAGGGACTGGGAATATGTTTAACAGGGAATGGGAATGTGATTAACAGAGGGACTGGGAATGTGATTAACAGAGGGAATGGGAATATGATTAACAGGGAATGGGAATATGATTAACAGGGAATGGGAATATGGTTAACATAGGGAATGGGAATATGATTAACAGGGAATGGGAATATGATTAACAGGGAATGGGAATATGATTAACTGGGAATGGGAATATGGTTAACATAGGGAATGGGAATATGATTAACAGGGAATGGGAATATGGTTAACATAGGGAATGGGAATATGTTTAACAGGGACTGGGAATATGATTAACAGGGAATGGGAATATGGTTAACATAGGGAATGGGAATATGATTAACAGGGACTGGGAATATGATTAACATAGGGAATGGGAATATGATTAACAGGGACTGGGAATATGATTAACAGGGAATGGGAATATGGTTAACATAGGGAATGGGAATATGATTAACAGGGACTGGGAATATGATTAACAGGGAACGGGAATATGATTAACAGAGGGACTGGGAATATGATTAACAGGGACTGGGAATATGATTAACAGGGACTGGGAATTTGATTAACAGGGAATGGGAACATGATTAACAGAGGGAATGGGAATATGATTAACAGGGAATGGGAATATGATTAACAGGGAATGGGAATATGATTAACAGAGGGACTGGGAATATGATGAACAGAGGGAATGGGAACATGATTAACAGAGGGATTGGGAATATGATTAACACGGAATGGGAATATGATTAACAGAGGGAATGGGAATATGATTAACAGGGAATGGGAATATGATTAACAGAGGGAATGGGAATATGATTAACAGGGAATGGGAATATGATTAACAGAGAGACTGGGAATATGATTAACAGAGGGAATGGGAACATGATTAACAGAGGGAATGGGAATATGATTAACAGAGGGAATGGGAATATCATTAACAGGGAATGGGAATATGATTAACAGGGAATGGGAATATGATTAACAGGGAATGGGAATATGATTAACAGGGAATGGGAATATGATTAACAGGGAATGGGAATATGGTTAACATAGGGAATGGGAATATGATTAACGGAATGGAAATGTGATTAACAGAGGGACTGGGAATATGATTAACAGAGGGAATGGGAATATGATTAACAGAGGGAATGGGAATATGATTAACATAGGGACTGGGAATATGTTTAACGGAATGGAAATGTGATTAACAGAGGGACTGGGAATATGATTAACAGAAGGAATGGGAATATGATTAACAGAGGGAATGGGAATATCATTAACAGGGAATGGGAATATGATTAACAGGGAATGGGAATATGGTTAACATAGGGAATGGGAATATGATTAACAGGGACTGGGAATATGTTTAACAGGGAATGGGAATGTGATTAACAGAGGGACTGGGAATGTGATTAACAGAGGGAATGGGAATATGATTAACAGGGAATGGGAATATGATTAACAGGGAATGGGAATATGATTAACAGGGAATGGGAATATGGTTAACATAGGGAATGGGAATATGATTAACAGGGACTGGGAATATGTTTAACAGGGAATGGGAATGTGATTAACAGAGGGACTGGGAATGTGATTAACAGAGGGAATGGGAATATGATTAACAGGGAATGGGAATATGATTAACAGGGAATGGGAATATGGTTAACATAGGGAATGGGAATATGATTAACAGGGAATGGGAATATGATTAACAGGGAATGGGAATATGATTAACTGGGAATGGGAATATGGTTAACATAGGGAATGGGAATATGATTAACAGGGAATGGGAATATGATTAACAGGGAATGGGAATATGATTAACAGAGGGACTGGGAATATGATTAACAGAGGGAATGGGAACATGATTAACAGAGGGAATGGGAATATGATTAACACGGAATGGGAATATGATTAACAGAGGGAATGGGAATATGATTAACAGGGAATGGGAATATGATTAACAGAGGGAATGGGAATATGATTAACAGGGAATGGGAATATGATTAACAGAGAGACTGGGAATATGATTAACAGATGGAATGGGAACATGATTAACAGAGGGAATGGGAATATGATTAACAGGGAATGGGAATATGATTAACAGGGAATGGGAATATGATTAACAGGGAATGGGAATATGATTAACAGGGAATGGGAATATGGTTAACATAGGGAATGGGAATATGATTAACAGGGACTGGGAATATGATTAACAGGGACTGGGAATATGATTAACAGGGAATGGGAACATGATTAACAGAGGGAATGGGAATATGATTAACAGGGAATGGGAATATGATTAACAGGGAATGGGAATATGATTAACAGAGGGACTGGGAATATGATTAACAGAGGGAATGGGAACATGATTAACAGAGGGATTGGGAATATGATTAACACGGAATGGGAATATGATTAACAGAGGGAATGGGAATATGATTAACAGGGAATGGGAATATGATTAACAGAGGGAATGGGAATATGATTAACAGGGAATGGGAATATGATTAACAGAGAGACTGGGAATATGATTAACAGAGGGAATGGGAACATGATTAACAGAGGGAATGGGAACATGATTAACAGAGGGAATGCGAATATGATTAACAGGGAATGGGAATATGATTAACAGGGAATGGGAATATGATTAACAGGGAATGGGAATATGATTAACAGGGAATGGGAATATGGTTAACATAGGGAATGGGAATATGATTAACAGGGACTGGGAATATGTTTAACGGAATGGAAATGTGATTAACAGAGGGACTGGGAATATGATTAACAGAGGGAATGGGAATATCATCAACAGAGGGAATGGGAATATGATTAACAGGGAATGGGAATATGGTTAACATAGGGAATGGGAATATGATTAACAGGGACTGGGAATATGATTAACAGGGAATGGGAACATGATTAACAGAGGGAATGGGAATATGATTAACAGGGAATGGGAATATGATTAACAGGGAATGGGAATATGATTAACAGAGGGACTGGGAATATGATTAACAGAGGGAATGGGAACATGATTAACAGAGGTATTGGGAATATGATTAACACGCAATGGGAATATGATTAACACAGGGACTGGGAATATGATTAACAGAGGGAATGGGAATATGATTAACAGGGAATGGGAATATGATTAACAGAGGGAATGGGAATATGATTAACAGGGAATGGGAATATGATTAACAAAGGGAATGGGAATATGATTAACGGAATGGGAATATGATTAACAGAGGGAATGGGAATATCATTAACAGGGAATGGGAATATGATTAACAGAGGGATTGGGAATATGATTAACAGGGACTGGGAATATGATTAACAGGGGGAATGGGAATATGATTAACAGAGGGACTGGGCATATGATTAACAGAGGGAATGGGAATATGATTAACAGAGGGACTGGGAATATGATTAACAGAGGGAATGGGAATATGATTAACAGAGGGAATGGGAATATGATTAACAGGGAATGGGAATATGATTAACAGGGAATGGGAATATGATTAACAGAGGGATGGGGAATATGATTAACAGAGGGAATGGGAACATGATTAACAGAGGGAATGGGAATATGATTAACACGGAATGGGAATATGATTAACAGAGGGAATGGGAATATGATTAACAGGGAATGGGAATATGATTAACAGAGGGAATGGGAATATGATTAACAGGGAATGGGAATATGATTAACAGAGGGACTGGGAATATGATGAACAGAGGGAATGGGAACATGATTAACAGAGGGATTGGGAATATGATTAACACGGAATGGGAATATGATTAACAGAGGGAATGGGAATATGATTAACAGGGAATGGGAATATGATTAACAGAGGGAATGGGAATATGATTAACAGGGAATGGGAATATGATTAACAGAGAGACTGGGAATATGATTAACAGAGGGAATGGGAACATGATTAACAGAGGGAATGGGAATATGATTAACAGAGGGAATGGGAATATCATTAACAGGGAATGGGAATATGATTAACAGGGAATGGGAATATGATTAACAGGGAATGGGAATATGATTAACAGGGAATGGGAATATGATTAACAGGGAATGGGAATATGATTAACAGAGGGACTGGGAATATGATTAACAGAGGGAATGGGAACATGATTAACAGAGGGAATGGGAATATGATTAACACGGAATGGGAATATGATTAACAGAGGGAATGGGAATATGATTAACAGGGAATGGGAATATGATTAACAGAGGGAATGGGAATATGATTAACAGGGAATGGGAATATGATTAACAGAGAGACTGGGAATATGATTAACAGATGGAATGGGAACATGATTAACAGAGGGAATGGGAATATGATTAACAGGGAATGGGAATATGATTAACAGGGAATGGGAATATGATTAACAGGGAATGGGAATATGATTAACAGGGAATGGGAATATGGTTAACATAGGGAATGGGAATATGATTAACAGGGACTGGGAATATGATTAACAGGGACTGGGAATATGATTAACAGGGAATGGGAACATGATTAACAGAGGGAATGGGAATATGATTAACAGGGAATGGGAATATGATTAACAGGGAATGGGAATATGATTAACAGAGGGACTGGGAATATGATTAACAGAGGGAATGGGAACATGATTAACAGAGGGATTGGGAATATGATTAACACGGAATGGGAATATGATTAACAGAGGGAATGGGAATATGATTAACAGGGAATGGGAATATGATTAACAGAGGGAATGGGAATATGATTAACAGGGAATGGGAATATGATTAACAGAGAGACTGGGAATATGATTAACAGAGGGAATGGGAACATGATTAACAGAGGGAATGGGAACATGATTAACAGAGGGAATGCGAATATGATTAACAGGGAATGGGAATATGATTAACAGGGAATGGGAATATGATTAACAGGGAATGGGAATATGATTAACAGGGAATGGGAATATGGTTAACATAGGGAATGGGAATATGATTAACAGGGACTGGGAATATGTTTAACGGAATGGAAATGTGATTAACAGAGGGACTGGGAATATGATTAACAGAGGGAATGGGAATATCATCAACAGAGGGAATGGGAATATGATTAACAGGGAATGGGAATATGGTTAACATAGGGAATGGGAATATGATTAACAGGGACTGGGAATATGATTAACAGGGAATGGGAACATGATTAACAGAGGGAATGGGAATATGATTAACAGGGAATGGGAATATGATTAACAGGGAATGGGAATATGATTAACAGAGGGACTGGGAATATGATTAACAGAGGGAATGGGAACATGATTAACAGAGGTATTGGGAATATGATTAACACGCAATGGGAATATGATTAACACAGGGACTGGGAATATGATTAACAGAGGGAATGGGAATATGATTAACAGGGAATGGGAATATGATTAACAGAGGGAATGGGAATATGATTAACAGGGAATGGGAATATGATTAACAAAGGGAATGGGAATATGATTAACGGAATGGGAATATGATTAACAGAGGGAATGGGAATATCATTAACAGGGAATGGGAATATGATTAACAGAGGGATTGGGAATATGATTAACAGGGACTGGGAATATGATTAACAGGGGGAATGGGAATATGATTAACAGAGGGACTGGGCATATGATTAACAGAGGGAATGGGAATATGATTAACAGAGGGACTGGGAATATGATTAACAGAGGGAATGGGAATATGATTAACAGAGGGAATGGGAATATGATTAACAGGGAATGGGAATATGATTAACAGGGAATGGGAATATGATTAACAGAGGGATGGGGAATATGATTAACAGAGGGAATGGGAACATGATTAACAGAGGGAATGGGAATATGATTAACACGGAATGGGAATATGATTAACAGAGGGAATGGGAATATGATTAACAGGGAATGGGAATATGATTAACAGAGGGAATGGGAATATGATTAACAGGGAATGGGAATATGATTAACAGAGGGACTGGGAATATGATGAACAGAGGGAATGGGAACATGATTAACAGAGGGATTGGGAATATGATTAACACGGAATGGGAATATGATTAACAGAGGGAATGGGAATATGATTAACAGGGAATGGGAATATGATTAACAGAGGGAATGGGAATATGATTAACAGGGAATGGGAATATGATTAACAGAGAGACTGGGAATATGATTAACAGAGGGAATGGGAACATGATTAACAGAGGGAATGGGAATATGATTAACAGAGGGAATGGGAATATCATTAACAGGGAATGGGAATATGATTAACAGGGAATGGGAATATGATTAACAGGGAATGGGAATATGATTAACAGGGAATGGGAATATGATTAACAGGGAATGGGAATATGGTTAACATAGGGAATGGGAATATGATTAACGGAATGGAAATGTGATTAACAGAGGGACTGGGAATATGATTAACAGAGGGAATGGGAATATGATTAACAGAGGGAATGGGAATATGATTAACATAGGGACTGGGAATATGTTTAACGGAATGGAAATGTGATTAACAGAGGGACTGGGAATATGATTAACAGAAGGAATGGGAATATGATTAACAGAGGGAATGGGAATATCATTAACAGGGAATGGGAATATGATTAACAGGGAATGGGAATATGGTTAACATAGGGAATGGGAATATGATTAACAGGGACTGGGAATATGTTTAACAGGGAATGGGAATGTGATTAACAGAGGGACTGGGAATGTGATTAACAGAGGGAATGGGAATATGATTAACAGGGAATGGGAATATGATTAACAGGGAATGGGAATATGGTTAACATAGGGAATGGGAATATGATTAACAGGGAATGGGAATATGATTAACAGGGAATGGGAATATGATTAACAGGGAATGGGAATATGGTTAACATAGGGAATGGGAATATGATTAACAGGGACTGGGAATATGTTTAACAGGGAATGGGAATGTGATTAACAGAGGGACTGGGAATGTGATTAACAGAGGGAATGGGAATATGATTAACAGGGAATGGGAATATGATTAACAGGGAATGGGAATATGGTTAACATAGGGAATGGGAATATGATTAACAGGGAATGGGAATATGATTAACAGGGAATGGGAATATGATTAACTGGGAATGGGAATATGGTTAACATAGGGAATGGGAATATGATTAACAGGGAATGGGAATATGATTAACAGGGAATGGGAATATGATTAACAGAGGGACTGGGAATATGATTAACAAAGGGAATGGGAACATGATTAACAGAGGGAATGGGAATATGATTAACACGGAATGGGAATATGATTAACAGAGGGAATGGGAATATGATTAACAGGGAATGGGAATATGATTAACAGAGGGAATGGGAATATGATTAACAGGGAATGGGAATATGATTAACAGAGAGACTGGGAATATGATTAACAGATGGAATGGGAACATGATTAACAGAGGGAATGGGAATATGATTAACAGGGAATGGGAATATGATTAACAGGGAATGGGAATATGATTAACAGGGAATGGGAATATGGTTAACATAGGGAATGGGAATATGATTAACAGGGACTGGGAATATGATTAACAGGGACTGGGAATATGATTAACAGGGAATGGGAACATGATTAACAGAGGGAATGGGAATATGATTAACAGGGAATGGGAATATGATTAACAGGGAATGGGAATATGATTAACAGAGGGACTGGGAATATGATTAACAGAGGGAATGGGAACATGATTAACAGAGGGATTGGGAATATGATTAACACGGAATGGGAATATGATTAACAGAGGGAATGGGAATATGATTAACAGGGAATGGGAATATGATTAACAGAGGGAATGGGAATATGATTAACAGGGAATGGGAATATGATTAACAGAGAGACTGGGAATATGATTAACAGAGGGAATGGGAACATGATTAACAGAGGGAATGGGAACATGATTAACAGAGGGAATGGGAATATGATTAACAGGGAATGGGAATATGATTAACAGGGAATGGGAATATGATTAACAGGGAATGGGAATATGGTTAACATAGGGAATGGGAATATGATTAACAGGGACTGGGAATATGTTTAACGGAATGGAAATGTGATTAACAGAGGGACTGGGAATATGATTAACAGAGGGAATGGGAATATCATTAACAGAGGGAATGTGAATATGATTAACAGGGAATGGGAATATGGTTAACATAGGGAATGGGAATATGATTAACAGGGACTGGGAATATGATTAACAGGGAATGGGAACATGATTAACAGAGGGAATGGGAATATGATTAACAGGGAATGGGAATATGATTAACAGGGAATGGGAATATGATTAACAGAGGGACTGGGAATATGATTAACAGAGGGAATGGGAACATGATTAACAGAGGTATTGGGAATATGATTAACACGCAATGGGAATATGATTAACACAGGGACTGGGAATATGATTAACAGAGGGAATGGGAATATGATTAACAGGGAATGGGAATATGATTAACAGAGTGAATGGGAATATGATTAACAGGGAATGGGAATATGATTAACAAAGGGAATGGGAATATGATTAACGGAATGGGAATATGATTAACAGAGGGAATGGGAATATCATTAACAGGGAATGGGAATATGATTAACAGAGGGATTGGGAATATGATTAACAGGGACTGGGAATATGATTAACAGGGGGAATGGGAATATGATTAACAGAGGGACTGGGCATATGATTAACAGAGGGAATGGGAATATGATTAACAGAGGGACTGGGAATATGATTAACAGAGGGAATGGGAATATGATTAACAGAGGGACGGGGAATATGATTAACAGAGGGAATGGGAACATGATTAACAGAGGGAATGGGAATATGATTAACACGGAATGGGAATATGATTAACAGAGGGAATGGGAATATGATTAACAGGGACTGGGAATATGTTTAACGGAATGGAAATGTGATTAACAGAGGGACTGGGAATATGATTAACAGAGGGAATGGGAATATGATTAACAGAGGGAATGGGAATATGATTAACAGGGAATGGGAATATGATTAACAGGGAATGGGAATATGGTTAACAGAGGGACGGGGAATATGATTAACAGAGGGAATGGGAACATGATTAACAGAGGGAATGGGAATATGATTAACACGGAATGGGAATATGATTAACAGAGGGAATGGGAATATGATTAACAGGGACTGGGAATATGTTTAACGGAATGGAAATGTGATTAACAGAGGGACTGGGAATATGATTAACAGAGGGAATGGGAATATGATTAACAGAGGGAATGGGAATATGATTAACAGGGAATGGGAATATGATTAACAGGGAATGGGAATATGGTTAACATAGGGAATGGGAATATGATTAACAGGGACTGGGAATATGTTTAACAGGGAATGGGAATGTGATTAACAGAGGGACTGGGAATATGATTAACAGAGGGAATGGGAATATGATTAACAGGGAATGGGAATATGATTAACAGGGAATGGGAATATGGTCAACATAGGGAATGGGAATATGATTAACAGGGACTGGGAATATGATTAACAGGGAACGGGAATATGATTAACAGAGGGACTGGGAATATGATTAACAGAGGGAATGGGAATATGATTAACAGGGAATGGGAATATGATTAACAGGGAATGGGAATATGATTAACAGGGAATGGGAATATGATTAACAGAGGGACGGGGAATATGATTAACAGAGAGACTGGGAATATGATTAACAGAGGGAATGGGAACATGATTAACAGAGGGAACGGGAATATGATTAACAGGGAATGGGAATATGATTAACAGGGAATGGGAATATGATTAACAGGGAATGGGAATATGGTTAACATAGGGAATGGGAATATGATTAACAGGGACTGGGAATATGTTTAACGGAATGGAAATGTGATTAACAGAGGGAATGGGAATATGATTAACAGAGGGAATGGGAATATGATTAACAGGGAATGGGAACATGATTAACAGGGAATGGGAACATGATTAACAGGGAATGGGAATATGATTAACAGGGAATGGATATATGATTAACAGGGAATGGGAATATGATTAACAGGGAATGGGAATATGATTAACAGAGGGAATGGGAATATGATTAACAGGGAATGGGAATATGATTAACAGGGAATGGGAATATGATTAACAGAGGGAATGGGAATATGATTAACAGAGAATGGGAATATGATTAACAGAGGGATTGGGAATATCATTAACAGGGAATGGGAATATGATTAACAGGGAATGGGAATATGATTAACAGAGGGAATGGGAATATGATTAACAGCGAATGGGAATATGATTAACAGGGAATGGGAATATGATTAACAGAGGTAATGGGAATATGATTAACAGGGAATGGGAATATGATTAACAGAGGGAATGGGAATATGATTAACAGAGGGAATGGGAATATGATTCACAGGGAATGGGAATATGATTAACAGAGGGAATGGGAATATCATTAACAGGGAATGGGAATATGATTAACAGGGAATGGGAATATGATTAACAGAGGGAATGGGAATATGATTAACAGCGAATGGGAATATGATTAACAGGGAATGGGAATATGATTAACAGAGGGAATGGGAATATGATTAACAGGGAATGGGAATATGATTAACAGAGGGAATGGGAATATGATTAACAGAGGGAATGGGAATATGATTCACAGGGAATGGGAATATGATTAACAGAGGGAATGGGAATATGATTAACAGGGAATGGGAATATGATTAACAGGGAATGAGAATATGATTAATACAGGGAATGGAAATATGATTAACAGGGAATGGGAACATGATTAACAGAGGGATTGGGAATATGATTAACAGGGACTGGGAATATGATTAACAGAGGGACTGGGAATATAATTAACAGAGGGAATGGGAATATGATTAACAGAGGTAATGGGAATATGATTAACAGGGAATGGGAATATGATTAACAGGGAATGGGAATATGATTAACAGGGAATGGGAATATGATTAACAGAGGGACTGGGAATATGATTAACAGAGGGAATGGGAACATGATTAACAGAGGGAACGGGAATATGATTAACAGGGAATGGGAATATGATTAACAGGGAATGGGAATATGATTAACAGGGAATGGGAATATGGTTAACATAGGGAATGGGAATATGATTAACAGGGACTGGGAATATGTTTAACGGAATGGAAATGTGATTAACAGAGGGACTGGGAATATGATTAACAGAGGGAATGGGAATATGATTAACAGAGGGAATGGGAATATGATTAACAGGGAATGGGAATATGGTTAACATAGGGAATGGGAATATGATTAACAGGGACTGGGAATATGTTTAACAGGGAATGGGAATGTGATTAACAGAGGGACTGGGAATATGATTAACAGAGGGAATGGGAATATGATTAACAGGGAATGGGAATATGATTAACAGGGAATGGGAATATGGTCAACATAGGGAATGGGAATATGATTAACAGGGACTGGGAATATGATTAACAGGGAACGGGAATATGATTAACAGAGGGACTGGGAATATGATTAACAGAGGGAATGGGAATATGATTAACAGGGAATGGGAATATGATTAACAGGGAATGGGAATATGATTAACAGAGGGACGGGGAATATGATTAACAGAGGGAATGGGAACATGATTAACAGAGGGAATGGGAATATGATTAACACGGAATGGGAATATGATTAACAGAGGGAATGGGAATATGATTAACAGGGAATGGGAATATGATTAACAGAGGGAATGGGAATATGATTAACAGGGAATGGGAATATGATTAACAGAGAGACTGGGAATATGATTAACAGAGGGAATGGGAACATGATTAACAGAGGGAACAGGAATATGATTAACAGGGAATGGGAATATGATTAACAGGGAATGGGAATATGGTTAACATAGGGAATGGGAATATGATTAACAGGGACTGGGAATATGTTTAACGGAATGGAAATGTGATTAACAGAGGGACTGGGAATATGATTAACAGAGGGAATGGGAATATGATTAACAGAGGGAATGGGAATATGATTAACAGGGAATGGGAACATGATTAACAGGGAATGGGAATATGATTAACAGGGAATGGGAATATGATTAACAGGGAATGCGAATATGATTAACAGAGGGACTGGGAATATGATTAACAGGGAATGGGAATATGATTAACAGGGAATGGATATATGATTAACAGGGAATGGGAATATGATTAACAGGGAATGGGAATATGATTAACAGAGGGAATGGGAATATGATTAACAGGGAATGGGAATATGATTAACAGAGGGAATGGGAATATGATTAACAGGGAATGGGAATATGATTAACAGAGGGATTGGGAATATCATTAACAGGGAATGGGAATATGATTAACAGGGAATGGGAATATGATTAACAGAGGGAATGGGAATATGATTAACAGCGAATGGGAATATGATTAACAGGGAATGGGAATATGATTAACAGAGGGAATGGGAATATGATTAACAGGGAATGGGAATATGATTAACAGAGGGAATGGGAATATGATTAACAGAGGGAATGGGAATATGATTCACAGGGAATGGGAATATGATTAACAGAGGGAATGGGAATATGATTAACAGGGAATGGGAATATGATTAATACAGGGAATGGAAATATGATTAACAGGGAATGGGAACATGATTAACAGAGGGAATGGGAATATGATTAACAGGGACTGGGAATATGTTTAACAGAGAATGGGAACATGATAAACAAGGAATGGGAATATGATTAACAGAGGGATTGGGAATATGATTAACAGGGACTGGGAATATGATTAACAGAGGGAATGGGAATATGATTAACAGGGGGACTGGGCATATGATAAACAGAGGGAATGGGAATATGATTAACAGAGGGAATGGGAATATGATTAACAGAGGGAATGGGAATATGATTAACAGAGGGAATGGGAATATGATTAACAGGGAATGGGAATATGATAAACAGGGAATGGGAATATGATTAACAGGGAATGGGAATATGATTAACAAAGGGACTGGGAATATGATTAACAGAGGGAATGGAAATATGATTAACAGGGAATGGCAATATGATTAACAGGGAATGGGAATGATTAACAGAGGGAATGGGAATATGATTAACGGAATGAGAATGATTAACAGAGGGAATGGGAATAAAATTAACAGAGGGAATGGGAATATGATTAACAGGGAATGGGAATATGATTAACAGGCAATGGGAATATGAGTAACGGACGGGGAATATGGTTAACAGGGAATGGGAATATGATTAACAAAGGGACTGGGACTATGATTAACAGGGAATGGGAATATGATTAACAGGGAATGGGAATATGATTAACAGAGGGAATGGGAATATGATTAACAGGGAATGGGAATATGATTAACAAAGTGACTGGGAATATGATTAACAGAGGGAATGGGAATATGATTAACAGGGAATGGGAATATGATTAACAGTGGGAATGGGAATATGATTAACAGGGAATGGGAATATGATTAACAGAGGGAATGGGAATATGATTAACGGAATGGGAATATGATTAACAGGGAATGGGAATATGATTAACAGAGGGAATGGGAATATGATTAATAGGGAATGGGAATATGATTAACAGAGGGATTGGGAATATGATTAACAGGGACTGGGAATATGATTAACAGAGGGACTGGGAATATAATTAACAGAGGGAATGGGAATATGATTAACAGAGGTAATGGGAATATGATTAACAGGGAATGGGAATATGATTAACAGGGAATGGGAATATGATTAACAGGGAATGGGAATATGATTAACAGAGGGACTGGGAATATGATTAACAGAGGGAATGGGAACATGATTAACAGAGGGAATGGGAATATGATTAACACGGAATGGGAATATGATTAACAGAGCGAATGGGAATATGATTAACAGGGAATGGGAATATGATTAACAGGGAATGGGAATATGATTAACAGGGAATGGGAATATGATTAACAGGGAATGGGAATATGGTTAACATAGGGAATGGGAATATGATTAACAGGGACTGGGAATATGTTTAACAGGGACTGGGAATATGTTTAACAGGGAATGGAAATGTGATTAACAGAGGGACTGGGAAATGTGATTAACAGAGGGACTGGGAATATGATTAACAGAGGGAATGGGAATATGATTAACAGGGAATGGGAATATGATTAACAGGGAATGGGAATATGATTAACATAGGGAATGGGAATATGATTAACAGGGACTGGGAATATGTTTAACAGGGAATGGAAATGTGATTAACAGAGGGACTGGGAATATGATTAACAGAGGGAATGGGAATATGATTAACGGAGGGAATGGGAATATGATTAACAGGGAATGGGAATATGATTAACAGGGAATGGGAATATGGTTAACATAGGGAATGGGAATATGATTAACAGGGACTGGGAATATGTTTAACAGGGAATGGGAATGTGATTAACAGAGGGACTGGGAATATGATTAACAGAGGGAATGGGAATATGATTAACAGGGAATGGGAATATGATTAACAGGGAATGGGAATATGGTTCACATAGGGAATGGGAATATGATTAACAGGGACTGGGAATATGATTAACAGGGAACGGGAATATGATTAACAGAGGGACTGGGAATATGATTAACAGGGACTGGGAATATGATTAACAGGGACTGGGAATATGATTAACAGGGAATGGGAACATGATTAACAGAGGGAATGGGAATATGATTAACAGGGAATGGGAATATGATTAACAGAGGGAATGGGAATATGATTAACAGGGAATGGGAATATGATTAACAGAGGGAATGGGAATATGATTAACAGGGAATGGGAATATGATTAACAGGGAATGGGAATATGATTAACAGGGAATGGGAATATGATTAACATAGGGAATGGGAATATGATTAACAGGGACTGGGAATATGTTTAACAGGGAATGGAAATGTGATTAACAGAGGGACTGGGAATATGATTAACAGAGGGAATGGGAATATGATTAACGGAGGGAATGGGAATATGATTAACAGGGAATGGGAATATGATTAACAGGGAATGGGAATATGGTTAACATAGGGAATGGGAATATGATTAACAGGGACTGGGAATATGTTTAACAGGGAATGGGAATGTGATTAACAGAGGGACTGGGAATATGATTAACAGAGGGAATGGGAATATGATTAACAGGGAATGGGAATATGATTAACAGGGAATGGGAATATGGTTCACATAGGGAATGGGAATATGATTAACAGGGACTGGGAATATGATTAACAGGGAACGGGAATATGATTAACAGAGGGACTGGGAATATGATTAACAGGGAATGGGAATATGTTTAACAGGGAATGGAAATGTGATTAACAGAGGGACTGGGAAATGTGATTAACAGAGGGACTGGGAATATGATTAACAGAGGGAATGGGAATATGATTAACAGGGAATGGGAATATGATTAACAGGGAATGGGAATATGATTAACATAGGGAATGGGAATATGATTAACAGGGACTGGGAATATGTTTAACAGGGAATGGAAATGTGATTAACAGAGGGACTGGGAATATGATTAACAGAGGGAATGGGAATATGATTAACGGAGGGAATGGGAATATGATTAACAGGGAATGGGAATATGATTAACAGGGAATGGGAATATGGTTAACATAGGGAATGGGAATATGATTAACAGGGACTGGGAATATGTTTAACAGGGAATGGGAATGTGATTAACAGAGGGACTGGGAATATGATTAACAGAGGGAATGGGAATATGATTAACAGGGAATGGGAATATGATTAACAGGGAATGGGAATATGGTTCACATAGGGAATGGGAATATGATTAACAGGGACTGGGAATATGATTAACAGGGAACGGGAATATGATTAACAGAGGGACTGGGAATATGATTAACAGGGACTGGGAATATGATTAACAGGGACTGGGAATATGATTAACAGGGAATGGGAACATGATTAACAGAGGGAATGGGAATATGATTAACAGGGAATGGGAATATGATTAACAGAGGGAATGGGAATATGATTAACAGGGAATGGGAATATGATTAACAGGGAATGCGAATATGATTAACAGAGGGAATGGGAATATGATTAACAGGGAATGGGAATATGATTAACAGAGGGAATGGGAATATGATTAACAGGGAATGGGAATATGATTAACAGAGGGAATGGGAATATGATTAACAGGGAATGGGAATATGATTAACAGGGAATGGGAATATGGTTCACATAGGGAATGGGAATATGATTAACAGGGACTGGGAATATGATTAACAGGGAACGGGAATATGATTAACAGAGGGACTGGGAATATGATTAACAGGGACTGGGAATATGATTAACAGGGACTGGGAATATGATTAACAGGGAATGGGAACATGATTAACAGAGGGAATGGGAATATGATTAACAGGGAATGGGAATATGATTAACAGAGGGAATGGGAATATGATTAACAGGGAATGGGAATATGATTAACAGGGAATGCGAATATGATTAACAGAGGGAATGGGAATATGATTAACAGGGAATGGGAATATGATTAACAGAGGGAATGGGAATATGATTAACAGGGAATGGGAATATGATTAACAGGGAATGGGAATATGATTGACAGGGACTGGGAATATGATTAACAGGGACTGGGAATATGATTAACAGGGAATGGGAACATGATTAACAGAGGGAATGGAAATATGATTAACAGGGAACGGGAATATAATTAACAGGGACTGGGAATATGATTAACAGGGAATGGGAACATGATTAACAGAGGGAATGGGAATATGATTAACAGGGAATGGGAATATGATTAACAGGGAATGGTAAGATGATTAACAGGGAATGCGAATATGATTAACAGAGGGAATGGGAATATGATTAACAGGGAATGGGAATATGATTAACAGAGGGAATGGAAATATGATTAACAGGGAATGGGAATATGATTAACAGGGAATGGATATATGATTAACAGGGAATGGGAATATGATTAACAGGGAATGGGAATATGATTAACAGAGGGAATGGGAATATGATTAACAGGGAATGGGAATATGATTAACAGAGGGAATGGGAATATGATTAACAGGGAATGGGAATATGATTAACAGAGGGATTGGGAATATCATTAACAGGGAATGGGAATAGGATTAACAGAGGGAATGGGAATATGATTAACAGGAAATGAGAATATGATTAACAGAGGGAATGGAAATATGATTAACAGGGAATGGGAATATGATTAACAGGGAATGGGAATATGATTAACAAGGAATGGGAATATGATTAATAGGGAATGGGAATATGATTAACAGAGGGAATGGGAATATGATTAACAGGGAATGGGAATATGATTAACAGGGAATGGATATATGATTAACAGAGGGAATGGGAATATGATTAACAGGGAATGGGAATATGATTAACACGGAATGGGAATATGATTAACAGAGCGAATGGGAATATGATTAACAGGGAATGGGAATATGATTAACAGGGAATGGGAATATGATTAACAGGGAATGGGAATATGATTAACAGGGAATGGGAATATGGTTAACATAGGGAATGGGAATATGATTAACAGGGACTGGGAATATGTTTAACAGGGACTGGGAATATGTTTAACAGGGAATGGAAATGTGATTAACAGAGGGACTGGGAATATGATTAACAGAGGGAATGGGAATATGATTAACAGAGGGAATGGGAATATGATTAACAGGGAATGGGAATATGATTAACAGGGAATGGGAATATGGTTAACATAGGGAATGGGAATATGATTAACAGGGACTGGGAATATGTTTAACAGGGAATGGAAATGTGATTAACAGAGGGACTGGGAATATGATTAACAGGGAATGGGAATATGATTAACAGGGAATGGGAATATGATTAACAAGGAATGGGAATATGATTAATAGGGAATGGGAATATGATTAACAGAGGGAATGGGAATATGATTAACAGGGAATGGGAATATGATTAACAGGGAATGGATATATGATTAACAGAGGGAATGGGAATATGATTAACAGGGAATGGGAATATGATTAACAGGGAATGGGAACATGATTAACAGAGGGAATGGGAATATGATTAACAGGGAATGGGAATATGATTAACAGAGCGAATGGGAATATGATTAACAGGGAATGGGAATATGATTAACAGGGAATGGGAATATGATTAACAGGGAATGGGAATATGATTAACAGGGAATGGGAATATGATTAACAGGGAATGGGAATATGGTTAACATAGGGAATGGGAATATGATTAACAGGGACTGGGAATATGTTTAACAGGGACTGGGAATATGTTTAACAAGGAATGGAAATGTGATTAACAGAGGGACTGGGAATATGATTAACAGAGGGAATGGGAATATGATTAACAGAGGGAATGGGAATATGATTAACAGGGAATGGGAATATGATTAACAGGGAATGGGAATATGGTTAACATAGGGAATGGGAATATGATTAACAGGGACTGGGAATATGTTTAACAGGGAATGGAAATGTGATTAACAGAGGGACTGGGAATATGATTAACAGAGGGAATGGGAATATGATTAACGGAGGGAATGGGAATATGATTAACAGGGAATGGGAATATGATTAACAGGGAATGGGAATATGGTTAACATAGGGAATGGGAATATGATTAACAGGGACTGGGAATATGTTTAACAGGGAATGGGAATGTGATTAACAGAGGGACTGGGAATATGATTAACAGAGGGAATGGGAATATGATTAACAGGGAATGGGAATATGATTAACAGGGAATGGGAATATGGTTCACATAGGGAATGGGAATATGATTAACAGGGACTGGGAATATGATTAACAGGGAACGGGAATATGATTAACAGGGAATGGGAATATGATTGACAGGGACTGGGAATATGATTAACAGGGACTGGGAATATGATTAACAGGGAATGGGAACATGATTAACAGAGGGAATGGAAATATGATTAACAGGGAATGGGAATATGATTAACAGGGACTGGGAATATGATTAACAGGGAATGGGAACATGATTAACAGAGGGAATGGGAATATGATTAACAGGGAATGGGAATATGATTAACAGGGAATGGTAAGATGATTAATAGGGAATGCGAATATGATTAACAGAGGGAATGGGAATATGATTAACAGGGAATGGGAATATGATTAACAGAGGGAATGGAAATATGATTAACAGGGAATGGGAATATGATTAACAGGGAATGGATATATGATTAACAGGGAATGGGAATATGATTAACAGGGAATGGGAATATGATTAACAGAGGGAATGGGAATATGATTAACAGGGAATGGGAATATGATTAACAGGGAATGGGAATATGATTAACAGAGGGAATGGGAATATGATTAACAGGGAATGGGAATATGATTAACAGAGGGATTGGGAATATCATTAACAGGGAATGGGAATAGGATTAACAGGGAATGGATATATGATTAACAGGGAATGGGAATATCATTAACAGGGAATGGGAATATGATTAACAGAGGGAATGGGAATATGATTAACAGGGAATGGGAATATGATTAACAGGGAATGGGAATATGATTAACAGAGGGAATGGGAATATGATTAACAGGGAATGGGAATATGATTAACAGAGGGATTGGGAATATCATTAACAGGGAATGGGAATATGATTAACAGGGAATGGGAATATGATTAACAGGGAATGGATATATGATTAACAGGGAATGGGAATATGATTAACAGGGAATGGGAATATGATTAACAGAGGGAATGGGAATATGATTAACAGGGAATGGGAATATGATTAACAGAATGGGAATATGATTAACAGAGGGAATGGGAATATGATTAACAGGGAATGGGAATATGATTAACAGAGGGATTGGGAATATCATTAACAGGGAATGGGAATAGGATTAACAGAGGGAATGGGAATATGATTAACAGGTACTGGGAATATGATTAACAGGGAATGGATATATGATTAACAGGGAATGGGAATATGATTAACAGGGAATGGGAATATGATTAACAGAGGGAATGGGAATATGATTAACAGGGAATGGGAATATGATTAACAGAGGGATTGGGAATATCATTAACAGGGAATGGGAATAGGATTAACAGAGGGAATGGGAATATGATTAACAGGGACTGGGAATATGATTAACAAGGAATGGGAATATGATTAACAGGGAATGAGAATATCATTAACAGAGGGAATGGAAATATGATTAACAGGGAATGGGAATATGATTAACAGGGAATGGGAATATGATTAACAGGGAATGGGAATATGATTAACAGAGGGAATGGGAATAACAAAGAACCCCTGGGACTGGTTAACAGAGGGCGGGAGTTGAGATAATTGGCTGGCCTAGGACTCCCCAAACACCAGGCAGCTGTTTCTCCAGCCCTGATGTGGGAGGACACAGGCCTACCTGGTGAGACACACCAGCGACAGGCTGGCACCGGCACGGAGTCGCTCTTTCCCTGCCCGTGCCCACCATCGGGAGAAACACCGTCACCGTCTGCACACCCTCAGCCTGCGGCCACGGGACTGGCGGGTCCTGCTGGATCTGCGGGTCTCGGCATTGACCAACATCTCAACTATGGTGCAAAGTAGACAGAAGTCCTCTGAGAAACGCAGGCAGCCTGAGTGAGAGCAGAATCTCTACTCCAGTCCCTCAGAACTTGGTATTGACGGTTGATAGCACAAAAAAAACACACTTTGGAGCTTTTATCAAATTGTTAAAAAGAAAATGCCCAGATGGTTGGTTGAGTAGCTGCTGTATCTTGCATGTCTTCCCTTTGATGGATGAATGTTCTGTACAGTAATTACAGGAATATTTAACAACGGAGAGGCCGACTCCGAAGAGAGTGCTGGACAGTCAGTGTCTGTAACGGGGGCTGAATTCCAGGTGGACTTTGCTGAATGGTCCAGGGATCCGTTGGGGCTGCAGGTTTGTTCCCACGATCCGGTTCCCGTCGGCCTCGCCTCGAGGCGATCCGAGTTTTCCTTGTGTTTTTTTTTTAATGGAACTTTACTGTGTTTCTCCTCCCTCTCCCTCGTGGCTCTGCTCCGCCGTGGGACCTCCGCTGTGGGACCTCCGCCGGGGGACCTCCGCCGTGGGACCTCCGCCTCGCCCACAGCTCCCGTTGACGTCAGCAGGCAAACTCTTCGAAGTTCCCTAGGGTGGGGTGCCGGGGCAGCATGTTGGGGGTGAACCCCATGCTGTCCGAGTGGCTCCTCAGCGTGTCGCAGGTACTCTGAAAGAGGGGGAGCGCAGGCGTTAGAGGCGGAGGGGGAGGGGGGGGAGAGATGTGCGGCCAAAGCCCGTCCTACTTTGAAGTGGCCAATGTCAGCGCATCCCTCCAGAACCGCATTTTCTCGTGTATGTGTGTGTGTGTGTATACGGGTATGTGTGCATTCCCTTGTGTATATGCTTGTACACGTGTATGTGTGAATATTTGTGTATGTGCGTGTCTTAGGCTGAACCACACTGTTCACAACCTTGGTGTCATATTTGACCCCAAGATTAGCTTTTGACCACATATCCGCAGCATAACAAAGACCGCCTACTTCCACCTCTGTAACATCGCCCGTCTCCGCCCTTACCTCAGCTCATCCGCTGCTGAAACCCTCATCCATGCCTTTGTTACCTCTAGACTTGACTATTCCAACGCACTCCTGGCCGGCCTCCCACATTCCACCCTTTGTAAACTTGAGGTCATCCAAAACTCGGCTGCCCATGTCCTAACTCGCACCAAGTCCCGTTCGCCCATCACCCCTGTGCTCGCTGACCTACATTGGCTCCCAGTTAAGCAGCGCCTCGATTTCAAAATTCTCATCCTTGTTTTCAAATCCCTCCATGGCCTCGCCCCTCCCTATCTCTGTAACCTCCTCCAGCCCCACAACCCCCCGAGATATCTGCGCTCTCTATAGGTTCAAGTCCCACTAAAGGACATGATCACATAAACTAGATTGACAACTTCGGGCCTCTTGCGCATCCCCAGTTTTAATCGCTCCACCATTGGTGGCCGTGCCTTCTGCTGCCTGGACCCTAAGCTCTGGAATTCCCTCCCTAACCCCCTCATCCTCTCTACCTCTCTTTCCTACTTTAAAACACTCCCTAAAACCTATCCCTCTGTCCTAATATCTGCTTATGTGGCTCGGTGTCAAATTTTGTTTGATAATCGCTCCTGTGAAGCGCCTTGGGACGTTTCACTACGTTAAAGGTGCTAGATAAATACAAGCTTTCATTTGTATGTGTGTATTTGCGTGTGAGTGTCTTTGCGTGTGTGTGTGTATTTGTGTGTGTGTGTGTATTTGCGTGTGCGTGTGTATTTGCGTGTGCGTGTGTATTTGCGTGTGAGTGTGTATCTGCGTGTGAGTGTGTATTTGTGTGAGTGTGTATTTGCGTGTGAGAGTGTATTCGCGTGAGTGTGTATTTGCGTGTGAGTGTGTATTTGCGTGTGTGTGTATTTGTGTGTGAGTGTGTATTTGCGTGTGTGTGTATTTGCGTGTGAGTGTGTATTTGCGTGTGAGTGCATTCGCGTGTGAGTGTGTATTTGTGTGTGAGTGTGTATTTGCGTGAGTGTGTATTTGCGTGTGGGTGTGTATTTGCGTGAGTGTGTATTTGCGTGTGAGTGTGAATTTGCGTGTGAGTGTGTATTTGCGTGTGATTGTGTATTTGCAGTGAGTGTGTATTTGCGTGTGAGTGTGTATCTGCGTGTGAGTGTGTATTTGCGTGTGAGTGTGTATTTGCGTGTCAGTGTGTATTTGCATGTGTGTGTATTTGTATGAGTGTGTATTTGTGTGTGAGTGTGTATTTGTGTGTGAGTGTGTATTTGTGTGAGTGTGTATTTGCGTGTGAGTGTGTATTTGCGTGTGTGTGTATTTGTGTGTGAGTGTGTATTTGCGTGTGTGTGTATTTGCGTGTGAGTGTGTATTTGCGTGTGAGTGTATTCGCGTGTGAGTGTGTATTTGTGTGTGAGTGTGTATTTGCGTGTGGGTGTGTATTTGCGTGTGAGTGTGTATTTGCGTGTGAGTGTGTATTTGCAGTGAGTGTGTATTCGCGTGTGAGTGTGTATTTGCGTGTGAGTGTGTATTCGCGTGTGAGTGTGTATTTGCGTGTGAGTGTGTATTTGCATGTGAGTGTGTATTTGCGTGTGAGTGTGTATTTGCGTGTGAGTGTATTCGCGTGTGAGTGTGTATTTGTGTGTGAGTGTGTATTTGCGTGTGGGTGTGTATTTGCGTGTGAGTGTGTATTTGCGTGTGAGTGTGTATTTGCAGTGAGTGTGTATTCGCGTGTGAGTGTGTATTTGCGTGTGAGTGTGTATTCGCGTGTGAGTGTGTATTTGCGTGTGAGTGTGTATTTGCATGTGAGTGTGTATTTGCGTGTGAGTGTGTATTTGCGTGAGTGTGTATTTGCAGTGAGTGTGTATTTGCGTGTGAGTGTGTATTTGCGTGTGAGTGTGTATTCGCGTGTGACTGTATTTGCGTGTGAGTGTGTATTTGCAGTGAGTGTGTATTTGCGTGTGAGTGTGTATTTGCGTGTGACTGTGTATTTGCGTGTGAGTGTGTATTCGCGTGTGAGTGTGTATTTGCGTGTGAGTGTGTATTTGCGTGTGGGTGTGTATTTGCGTGTGAGTGTGTATTCGCGTGTGAGTGTGTATCTGCGTGTGAGTGTGTATCTGCGTGTGAGTGTGTATTTGCGTGTGAGTGTGTATTTGCGTGTGAGTGTGTATTCGCGGGAGTGTGTATTTGCGTGTGAGTGTGTATTTGCGTGTGAGTGTGTATTTGCGTGTGAGTGTGTATTTGCGTGTGCGTGTGTATTTGCGTGTGAGTGTGTATTTGCGTGTGAGTGTGTATTCGCGGGAGTGTGTATTTGCGTGTGAGTGTGTATTTGCGTGTGAGTGTGTATTTGCGTGTGAGTGTGTATTTGCGTGTGCGTGTGTATTTGCGTGTGAGTGTGTATTTGTGTGTGAGTGTGTATTCGCGGGAGTGTATTTGCGTGTGAGTGTGTATTTGCGTGTGAGTGTGTATTTGCGTGTGAGTGTGTATTTGCGTGTAAGTGTGTATCTGCGTGTGAGTGTGTATTTGCGTGTGAGTGTGTATTTGCGTGTGAGTGTGTATTTGCAGTGAGTGTGTATTTGCGTGTGACTGTGTATTTGCGTGTGAGTGTGTATTTGCGTGTGAGTGTGTATCTGCGTGTGAGTGTGTATTTGCGTGTGAGTGTGTATTTGCGTGTGAGTGTGTATTTGCGTGTGAGTGTGTATTTGCCTGTGAGTGTGTATTTGCATGTGAGTGTGTATTTGCGTGTGAGTGTGTATTTGCGTGTGAGTGTGTATCTGCGTGTGAGTGTGTATTCGCGTGTGAGTGTGTATTTGCGTGTGAGTGTGTATTTGCGTGTGAGTGTGTATTTGCGTGTGAGTGTGTATTTGCAGTGAGTGTGTATTTGCGTGTGAGTGTGTATTTGCGTGTGAGTGTGTATTCGCGTGTGACTGTGTATTTGCGTGTGAGTGTGTATTTGCAGTGAGTGTGTATTTGCGTGTGAGTGTGTATTTGCGTGTGAGTGTGTATTTGCGTGTGAGTGTGTATTTGCAGTGAGTGTGTATTTGCGTGTGAGTGTGTATTTGCGTGTGAGTGTGTATTTGCATGTGACTGTGTATTTGCAGTGAGTGTGTATTTGCGTGTGACTGTGTATTTGCGTGTGAGTGTGTATTCGCGTGTGAGTGTGTATTTGCGTGTGAGTGTGTATTCGCGTGTGAGTGTGTATCTGCGTGTGAGTGTGTATTCGCGTGTGAGTGTGTATTCGCGGGAGTGTGTATTTGCGTGTGAGTGTGTATTTGCGTGTGAGTGTGTATTTGCGTGTGAGTGTGTATCTGCGTGTGAGTGTGTATCTGCGTGTGAGTGTGTATTTGCGTGTGAGTGTGTATCTGCGTGTGAGTGTGTATTTGCGTGTGAGTGTGTATTCGCGCGAGTGTGTATCTGCGTGTGAGTGTGTATCTGCGTGTGAGTGTGTATTTGCGTGTGAGTGTGTATTTGCGTGTGAGTGTGTATTCGCGGGAGTGTGTATTTGCGTGTGAGTGTGTATTTGCGTGTGAGTGTGTATTTGCGTGTGATTGTGTATTTGCGTGTGAGTGTGTATTTGTGTGTGAGTGTGTATTCGCGGGAGTGTATTTGCGTGTGAGTGTGTATTTGCGTGTGAGTGTGTATTTGCGTGTGAGTGTGTATTTGCGTGTAAGTGTGTATTTGCGTGTGAGTGTGTATTCGCGGGAGTGTGTATTTGCGTGTGAGTGTGTATTTGCGTGTGAGTGTGTATTTGCGTGTGAGTGTGTATTTGTGTGTGAGTGTGTATTCGCGGGAGTGTATTTGCGTGTGAGTGTGTATTTGCGTGTGAGTGTGTATTTGCGTGTGAGTGTGTATTTGCGTGTCAGTGTGTATTCGCGTGTGTACGTGTGTTGCGGGAGCTGCTGGTTTTTACCAGATTGTCGCTGTGGCTCCTCTTTGGCCTCTTCTTGCGTTTTACGAAACCGGACATCTTCTCTTTAAAAACCTGAAGTCACAAACACAGAGAAACACAATCAGGACCCGAGCGAGACAGAGAGAGGGACATCCCCCACTGCCCCACTGTGCGAGGTTTAGATCAAGCCAGGTCTTACCTCATACAAATAATCGAAAATTTCCAAGATGGTTAAAATACTGGCTCCAATAAACAGGCCCATCTGACCCCCGATATCACCTGCAAAACAAACAGCTCGGAGGTCAGTCAGCACTTCACATGAAACCTTGTTCAGACAGACTGGGTATCTAACAGTCCAAGGGAGTTGTCAGAAGGAAGGGCAGATTGAGGGATTGGTGATATGGAGAGAGACACACACACTGATGGATTAGAGATGGAGGGAGAGACAGATTGAGGGATTGGTGATATGGAGAGAGACACACACACTGATGGATTAGAGATGGAGGGAGAGACAGACTGAGGGATTGGAGATAGAGGGAAGAGCGAGACAGATTGGAGATGGAGGGAAGGATACGGAGGGATTGGAGATAGGGAGAGAGACACATTGAGGGACTGGAGATGGAGGAATGGAGGGTTCGGTGATAGAGGGACAGAGAAACACAGGGATTGGAGATAGAGAGGAAGAGAAAGACACACAGATTGGAGATGGAGGGATAGAGATAGTGAGGGATTGGAGATAGAGAGAGACTGATGGATTGGTGACCTCCATCACCTCTGTCTGGACTCGATATGAGCCCAGGTCCCAAAGTGAAAGGACAGACAAAATGTTTCCTTTCAATGATAATCTTGAAGGTTTCTAAGTGGTGGATTTGCACGGCTTCTGTCTGTTTCCAAACCAAGTCTGATAGCCTCCATGTCCAGTGCAGATCCCAGTGAACATTCGATTGTTGCACAGAAGACATACGTCATAAAGTATGAGGTGAAATGTGAGCTCATTGGCCAGTTCTAAGCCTAGGATTCCCAGGTGGAGCATGTTCAGATATCTTTAAGAACTTCAGTTTGTTCTTTCAATGTGTTTGTGAGTATCGTATGTCGTCACGTTCTGTGTGTGTGCTGTTGATACAGCTGCTATCATTGAGCTTAAAGTTATCTGTTACCATTTATTGTGTCTGCCTTATGGGGATCAGGCAGGAAAGTGGAGATGAGGTAGAAGATCAGCCATGATCTTATTAAATGGCGGAGCAGGCTCGAGGGGCCGAATGGCCGACTCCTGCTCCTAATTCTTATGTTTTTTGATGTCATATCTCTGTAACCTCCTCCAGCCCTACAACCTTCCGAGAGCTCTGCTTTCCTCCAATTCTGGCCTCTTGCGCATCCCCGACATTTATCGCCTTCAGCTGCCTGGGCCCTAAGCTCTGGAATTCCCTCCCTTAACCTCTCCCTCTCTCTCCTCCTTTAAGACGCTCCTTAAAACCGACCCCTTTGACCAAGCTTTTGGTCGACTGCCCTAATATCTCCTTATGTGGCTCGGTGTCAATTTTTGCCTGATAATCGCTCCTGTGAAGCGCCCTGGGACGTTTTACTATGTTAAAGGCGCTATAGAAATACAAGATGTTATTTATCTCTTCCAATCTTTATTGGAATCAACAATCCTTTCTCGCACTCCCCCAGCTGTGCTAAAAGCCTATCCGCTATATCTGTGTGTCTTTCCGAAATGTGTTTTAACCTAACAACTCTAGCTCAATATTATAATTCTATCTAATGCCAACTAACGTATTCTATTTAATAATCTGTCCGTGCCTATCCTTACAATCGCCACCCAACTGGGGCACAACAGTTGGTCGAGATCAAGTGACTCAGCACAGACCAGCAATTGGAACCTGGGACCTTGGGGGACGGTAGGGTTCAGTGACATCCCAACTGATGCAGCGATGAGACCCTTCAGGGACCTGCCGTCCTTACCCGGTCTGGGGTTACACGTGACTCCAGTCTCACTCTGCGGGGCTGAATCTTAATGTCCTCCAGAGGGGCCGAGCAAAGCCTCTCAGGTGTAGAAACCATCGCTGGGATGGGATGGGCGATAAATGATCCCCAATAAAGAAATCCGAGCTGGAAACCGGACAGGAAAGGCGGCTGCACCCTCGTTCTCGGGATGTGGGCGTCGCTGGCAAGGCCGGCATTTATTGCCCATCCCTAGCTTCCCTGAGAAGGTGCTGGGCCTTCTTCTTGAACCGCTGCAGTCCATGCGGTGAGAGATTATTGTCACGTAAGGGTATTAGGGGTTACGGAACCAAAGCGGGTAGTGGAGTTAAGATACAGATCAGCCATGTTCTAGGTGAATGGCGGAACAGGCTCAAAGGGCTGAATGGCCTCCTCCTGTTCCTATATTCCTATGTAAGGTGCTCCCACAGTGCTGTTAGGGAGGGAGTTCCAGGATTTTGACCCAGCGACGATGAAGGATCGGCGATATACTTCAAAGTCAGGATGGTGTGTGACTTGTAGAGAGGAACTTGGAGGTGGTGATGTTCCCATGCACCTGCTGCCCTTGTCCTTCTAGGTGGAAGAGGTTGCGGGTTTGGGAGGTGCTGCCGAAGAAGCCTTGGCGAGTTGCTGCAGTGCATCTTGTAGATGGCACACACTGCAGCCACGGTGCGCCGGTGGTGGAGGGAGTGAATGTTTAAGGTGGTGGATGGGGGGCCAATCAAGCGGGCTGCTTTGTCCTGGATGGTGGTACTGTTGAGGTTGGATAAAAGGGGTCGGAAACGGTTAAACAAAGGCCTGACCCTGAAGTTAGACTTCATTAACACGGGAGCTACTCTACGTGCTGCCAGTATGGGAGGGGGGTGTTTGCTGTATGTTAACATGGGGGCTCCTGGAAGCCAGTGATTGTCTGAATAAAGAGTGAGGCCCTGGTGGTGGAGCCGGTTTCCATGGGAACACTTACCGAGTAATCCCGCTACCTCGTAGGCTTTCTTCTGCTCGATGGTCTCGTAGTTCAGAGCCTCGAAGAAAATGTCCAAAACCAGAATGTTCTCTCTGAGAAGCAAGAAGATGGAGTGAGAGAGAGAGAGAGAGAGAGAAGGAGAGAGAACGAGAGAGAGAGAGAGAGAGACTGGCGAACAAGCACCAGCTGTCCCACAGCCTCTGATCCATTTCAATTCAAAAGATGCACTGCAGCAACTCACCAAGGCTTCTTCGACAGCACCTCCCCTCCCACCTCCCTCCCCTCAATCCGTCCCCTCCTCTCTCTCCACCTCCTCCCCTCAATCCGTCCCCTCCTCTCCCTCCACCTTCCTCCCCTCAATCCGTCCCCTCCTCTCCCTCCACCTCCTCCCCTCAATCCGTCCCCTCCTCTCTCGCCACCTCCCTCCCCTCAATCTGTCCCCTCCTCTCCCTCCACCTCCCTCCCCTCAATCCGTCCCCTCCTCTCTCTCCACCTCCTCCCCTCAATCCGTCCCCTCCTCTCTCTCCACCTCCTCCCCTCAATCTGTCCCCTCCTCTCTCTCCACCTCCTCCCCTCAATCCGTCCCCTCCTCTCCCTCCACCTCCCTCCCCTCAATCCGTCCCCTCCTCTCTCTCCACCTCCTCCCCTCAATCCGTCCCCTCCTCTCTCTCCACCTCCTCCCCTCAATCTGTCCCCTCCTCTCTCTCCACCTCCTCCCCTCAATCCGTCCCCTCCTCTCCCTCCACCTCCCTCCCCTCAATCCGTCCCCTCCTCTCTCTCCACCTCCTCCCCTCAATCCGTCCCCTCCTCTCTCTCCACCTCCTCCCCTCAATCTGTCCCCTCCTCTCTCTCCACCTCCTCCCCTCAATCCGTCCCCTCCTCTCCCTCCACCTCCTCCCTTCCCCTCAATCCGTCCCCTCCTCTCCCTCCACCTCCTCCCCTCAATCTGTCCCCTCCTCTCTCTCCACCTCCCTCCCCTCAATCCGTCCCCTCCTCTCTCTCCACCTCCTCCCCTCAATCCGTCCCCTCCTCTCCCTCCACCTCCCTCCCCTCAATCTGTCCCCTCCTCTCCCTCCACCTCCTCCCCTCAATCTGTCCCCTCCTCTCTCTCCACCTCCTCCCCTCAATCCGTCCCCTCCTCTCCCTCCACCTCCTCCCTTCCCCTCAATCCGTCCCCTCCTCTCCCTCCACCTCCTCCCCTCAATCTGTCCCCTCCTCTCTCTCCACCTCCTCCCCTCAATCCGTCCCCTCCTCTCTCTCCACCTCCCTCCCCTCAATCCATCCCCTCCTCTCCCTCCACCTCCTCCCCTCCCCTCAATCTGTCCCCTCCCCAGCCCCTCTCCCCACTGCCTCAACTCCCCCTCGTCCCCCCACTGCCCCCCCCGGTGATTGGAAGAACTGGTTTTCAGGAATACTCACATTATGTATTGCTCCGTTCTATTGAATTTTTTGGCGAGGAATTTTGCTGAGGCTTTGCTGGGAATCTTCACCATGGAAATCTCCTTCCCGAACCGCGTCACGTTACAGGGAGTCTCACACAGACAGTAATTACTGTCCTGTTCCACAAGAAACTCTAGACAGGGGGTAAGAGACAAGGAGAGAGAGAAAGAGGGAGGGAGAGAGTGAGAAGGATAGGGGAGAGGGATAGAGGGAGAGAAAGAGGGAGGGAGACAGAGAGTGAAAAGGATGTGGAGAGAGAGGGATTGAGGGAAAGAAAGAGGGATAGAGAGAGAAGGAGACAGACCAAGATAGAGGAATAAAGGGCAAGTAATAGGGATAGAGAGAGAGATAGAGGGAGAGAGAGAGATAGAGGGAGAGAGAGATAGAAGTAAAAAGAAATGGATAGACAGAGAGAGAGTGACAGAGATCGAGGGAAATAAAGAGGGATAGGGAAAGAGGGATAGAGAGATGGTGAGAGACGTAGAGACAGTGACAGAGAGAAAGGGAGTGAAAGACAGAGAGAGACAGCAAGAGAGAGGGATGGAGAAAGATGGATTGATGGAGATGGAGACAGAGACAGAAAGATGGTGGTACAGAGAGAGAGAGAGAGATGTACAGAGATGAGGAGAGATGGAGGCACCGGGCATGGGAGATAGGAGACAGAGAGTCAGATAGAGGGAATGAGACGTGCACAGAAAGGTGGGCCACGATACAGAAAGAAAGGGAGAGAGAAAGATGGAAGGAAGAAGATGGAGAGAGAGAACGTGTGATAGAGGAATGGAGAGAGAGAACGTGTGATAGAGGAATGGAGAGAGAGAACGTGTGATAGAGGAATGGAGAGAGAGAACGTGTGATAGAGGAATGGAGAGAGAGAACGTGTGATAGAGGAATGGAGAGAGAGAACGTGTGATAGAGGAATGGAGAGAGAGAACGTGTGATAGAGGAATGGAGAGAGAGAACGTGTGATAGAGGAATGGAGAGAGAGAACGTGTGATAGAGGAATGGAGAGAGAGAACGTGTGATAGAGGAATGGAGAGAGAGAACGTGTGATAGAGGAATGGAGAGAGAGAACGTGTGATAGAGGAATGGAGAGAGAGAACGTGTGATAGAGGAATGGAGAGAGAGAACGTGTGATAGAGGAATGGAGAGAGAGAACGTGTGATAGAGGAATGGAGAGAGAGAACGTGTGATAGAGGAATGGAGAGAGAGAACGTGTGATAGAGGAATGGAGAGAGAGAACGTGTGATAGAGGAATGGAGAGAGAGAACGTGTGATAGAGGAATGGAGAGAGAGAACGTGTGATAGAGGAATGGAGAGAGAGAACGTGTGATAGAGGAATGGAGAGAGAGAACGTGTGATAGAGGAATGGAGAGAGAGAACGTGTGATAGAGGAATGGAGAGAGAGAACGTGTGATAGAGGAATGGAGAGAGAGAACGTGTGATAGAGGAATGGAGAGAGAGAACGTGTGATAGAGGAATGGAGAGAGAGAACGTGTGATAGAGGAATGGAGAGAGAGAACGTGTGATAGAGGAATGGAGAGAGAGAACGTGTGATAGAGGAATGGAGAGAGAGAACGTGTGATAGAGGAATGGAGAGAGAGAACGTGTGATAGAGGAATGGAGAGAGAGAACGTGTGATAGAGGAATGGAGAGAGAGAACGTGTGATAGAGGAATGGAGAGAGAGAACGTGTGATAGAGGAATGGAGAGAGAGAACGTGTGATAGAGGAATGGAGAGAGAGAACGTGTGATAGAGGAATGGAGAGAGAGAACGTGTGATAGAGGAATGGAGAGAGAGAACGTGTGATAGAGGAATGGAGAGAGAGAACGTGTGATAGAGGAATGGAGAGAGAGAACGTGTGATAGAGGAATGGAGAGAGAGAACGTGTGATAGAGGAATGGAGAGAGAGAACGTGTGATAGAGGAATGGAGAGAGAGAACGTGTGATAGAGGAATGGAGATAGAGAATGTGTGATAGAGGAATGGAGAGAGAGAACGTGTGATAGAGGAGTGGAGAGAGAAAACGTGTGATAGAGGAATAGAGAGAGAGAACGTGTGATAGAGGAATGGAGAGAGAGAACGTGTGATAGAGGAATGGAGAGAGAGAATGTGTGATAGAGGAATGGAGATAGAGAACGTGTGATAGAGGAATGGAGATAGAGAACGTGTGATAGAGGAATGGAGAGAGAGAACGTGTGATAGAGGAATGGAGAGAGAGAACGTGTAATAGAGGAATGGAGAGAGAGAACGTGTAATAGAGGAATGGAGATAGAGAGGGATGAACAGAGACAAAGGGAGAAACATCCAGAAAATAAACAGAAAGGCAGGGAGGAAATGGGAAGGGAGGTAAATATTGGGAATGGCAACATTAAAGGTGGAAAAAGAAGAATTGTGATTATTGAATAAAATGATCTCCAACTTACAGTCGACCCATCGCTCCCTCCACAGTGTGTTCACCTGTCTGAGGTCAGTGAGTTCGGGATCATGAGCCAAGTACTGGTGCCCAGGTCTGGAGCCCTGTTGATTGTGGTGCGGGATGAGCAGAGCAGAGGTATGAAATCCCTGGGCTGGCGCCAGATTAAATCACCATCAAAGCTGCCGGATTCTCGTAAGAACCCGACTGGGACACTCACGCCCTTCAGGGAAGGAAACCTGCCGTCCTTACCCAGTCTGGGCCTATAGGTGACTCCAGTCCCACACCACGTGGCTGACCCTCACTCGGGGCAACTAGGGACGCGCAATAAATGGTGCCCTTGCCGGAGAATGGAGTGTGCTTCTTGTGGATAGTCGAGAGGGTTTTGACATTGACCTGCTTGGTTGGGGGGAGGGTGTTTGGTTGGGGGAAGGGTCTTGCCGAATGATAGAGGAACCCGTTCAACCATCCTGCACCCAAGAGACGAGAGAGAGAGAGAGAAAGATCTCCCACCTCGAGTGAATGGGGCACGACTGAGGGAAGAAGGGTTTTCCCTTGACTGGAGTCAACTTGGTTTCCACTTGCGAGTGGAAGTTGAGCGAGAAATGTGAAGGGAACTTTCTCGATTAAGTCCCGTCCCGAGGACTGTGACTCTCGCTGGGGTTCAGGACTGGTCACCCTCCAGTATCTCACCCGAGAGGCTGTCCTTCGCCAGTCAGCCCAGATATGCAACTGTGGAGACATCACAGCCAAACCCAATCCTCTCCTCATCCTTATTCTCCTCACTCTTGTCCAGTGGCCTAGCGTGGGCGGGAGAGGGGCCTCTGAGCTTCTTCAATGGGACAGTGTTCCTAATCACCATGTACCTCAAGTCTTGGACCTCAGACAGTGTCTAGACCCAGGCCTGAGAGATAATACTTAATTCACCGATCCTTCATCGTCGCTGGCTCAAAATCCTGGAACTCCCTCCCTAACAGCGCTGTGGGAGCACCTTCACCACACGGACTGCAGCGGTTCAAGAAGGAGGCTCACCACCACCTTCTCGAGGGCAGCAAGGGATGGGCAATAAATGCCAGCCTCGCCAGCGACGCCCACATCCCAGGAACGAATTTTAGAAAAGCCACTTTGCTCTCTGTGTACAGTTCAGGCCTTGCTATACTGAGGATATGAAAAGAAAGACTTGCATTTCTATAGCGCTTTTCACGACCACCGGAGGTCCCAAAGTGCTTTACAGCCAACGAAGTACTTTTTGAAGTGTAGTCACTGTTGTAATGCAGGAAACGCGGCACAGCAAGCTCCCACAAACAGCAATGTGATAAATGACCAGATAATCTGTTTCAGTGATGTTGGTTGAGGGATAAATATTGGCCCCAGGAAACCGGGGAGAACTCCCCTACTCTTCTTCAAATAGTGCCACGGGATCTTTTACGTCCACCTGAGAGGGCAGACGGGCCTCAGTTTAACGTCTCAGCAAAAGACGGCACCTCCGACAGTGCGGCGTTCCCTCAGTACTGCCCCTCCGACAGTGCAGCGCTTTCTCAGGACTGCCCCTCCGACAGTGCAGAGCTCCCTCAGCACTGCCCCTCCGACAGTGCAGAGCTCCCTCAGCACTGCCCCTCCGACAGTGCAGCACTCCCTCAGTACTGCCCCTCCGACAGTGCGGTGCTCCCTCAGTACTGCCCCTCCGACAGTGCGGCACTCCCTCAGTACTGCCCCTCTGACAGTGCAGCACTCCCTCAGTACTGCCCCTCCGACAGTGCAGCACTCCCTCAGTATTGCCCCTCCGACAGTGCGGTGCTCCCTCAGTACTGCCCCTCTGACAGTGCGGTGCTCCCTCAGTACTGCCCCTCCGACAGTGCAGCTCCCTCAGTACTGCCCCTCCGACAGTGCGCCGCTCCCTTAGTATTGCCCCTCTGACAGTGCGGTGCTCCCTCAGTACTGCCCCTCCGACAGTGCGGCGCTCCCTCAGTACTGCCCCTCCGACAGTGCGGCGCTCCCTCAGTACTGCCCCTCCGACAGTGCAGCGCTCCCTCAGTACTGCCCCTCTGACAGTGCGGCGCTCCCTCAGTACTGCCCCTCCGACAGTGCGGCGCTCCCTCAGTACTGTGCTGGGAGTGTCAGCCTAGATTTTTGTGCAGAAGTCTCTGGAGTGAGAAGTTTTGGTGCATCCATGGCCACTTCCTGGATAGCGATCTGGGAATGACTGTCCCTCCATTGATCCGGGGCCTAGAGCTCAAACCCGGCCGAGACCGTCTGGCTGAGCCTGTGTCCCAGGGATTGGAACCTGGATCCTTCTGATCAGGACTGGCTCAGTCCCACATTAAGCGAGGCCCTGCTGAACAAGGAGTTGGGCCTTGGCTCGAGTTTGGACTCGTGGCTGGAGGAGGGGTTCCCAACCCTCCAGGATTGGCCTGGAGTCTCCAGGAATGAAAGATGAATCTCCCGGGCTCTGCTGTGAGAAAACCCAGGAGAGAAATCACAGCAACCTTAAAAGCAAATCGTGTTTCTTTCATTTTCTTTGAACACTTCTGTTTATGAGTTACAGAAACATTGGAGATCGGGAGAAAAGGCTGTTAGACTGAGAGTGAAGAATCAGCCAATCAGGTAACAAAGAGCATGTTCGCTTTCCCATTGGCTGTGGGAAGGCCGAGGATGGACGTGTCGGGCAGGGCGGGGCGGGGGAGGGGCCAGGGCGGGGTGTGTCGGGGCAGGGTGGGGCGGGGGAGGGGCCAGGGCGGGGTGTGGTGGGGCGGGGGCAGGGTGGGGTGGGGGCGGGGGCAGGGCGGGGTGTGGCGGGGCGGGGGTGAGAGGTCATGTGATGAAGGCTCCAGGAACACGACCACCCAGAGCTGGTAACCCGAGGCGGGAGGAGAGCCGGCGAGGGCTGCGACTGGTTGGCAAAGGGTTGTGGGCACTTACCCAAGGCGGGGTCAGCACAGTCCTTGTACTGCTCTGGAGTGCACACGTCGGCATTCCCTGCAGGAGAGAGAGAGGAGATTTAATCGGCTCCTCGAGGCCCTCCCCCGACACAAAGCGCCGCGACCCAGCCCGCTCAACAACAACAACTGCCATTTATATAGCGCCTTTAACGTAGTAAAACATCCCGCGGTGCTTCACAGGAGCGATTATCAAACAACATTTGACACCGAGCCATATAGGGAGATATTAGAGCAGGAAGCATGGGGGACATATCTGAGTGACCGCTGGGGGGGTCAGGGGTCGGGGAGATATCAGAGTGACCGCTGGGTGGGTCAGGGGTCGGGGAGCTATCGGCGTGACCGCTGGGTGGGTCGGGGGTCAGGAGTCGGGGAGCTATCGGCGTGACCGCTGGGTGGGTCGGGGGTCAGGAGTCGGGGAGCTATCGGAGTGACCGCTGGGTGGGTCGGGGAGATATCGGAGTGACCGCTGGGGGGTCAGGGGTCGGGGAGCTATCGGAGTGACCGCTGGTGGGTCGGGGAGATATCGGAGTGACCGCTGGGGGGTCAGGGGTCGGGGAGCTATCGGAGTGACCGCTGGGTGGGTCAGGGGTCGGGGAGATATCGGAGTGATCGCTGGGTGGGTCAGGGCTCAGGGAGCTATCAGAGTGACCGCTGGGTGGGTCAGGGCTCAGGGAGCTATCAGAGTGACCGCTGGGTGGGTCAGGGGTCGGGGAGATATCGGAGTGACCGCTGGGTGGGTCAGGGGTCGGGGAGATATCAGAGTGACCGCTGGGTGGGTCAGGGGTCGGGGAGATATCGGAGTGATCGCTGGGTGGGTCAGGGCTCAGGGAGCTATCAGAGTGACCGCTGGGTGGGTCAGGGCTCAGGGAGCTATCAGAGTGACCGCTGGGTGGGTCAGGGGTCGGGGAGATATCGGAGTGACCACTGGGTGGGTCAGGGGTCAGGGAGATATCGGAGTGACCGCTGGGTTGGTCAGGGGTCGGGGAGATATCGGAGTGATCACTGGGTGGGTCGGCGGTCAGGGGTCGGGGAGCTATCGGCGTGACCGCTGGGTGGGTCGGGGAGATATCGGAGTGACCGCTGGGTGGGTCGGGGGTCAGGAGTCGGGGAGCTATCGGCGTGACCGCTGGGTGGGTCGGGGAGATATCGGAGTGATCACTGGGTGGGTCGGCGGTCAGGGGTCGGGGAGCTATCGGCGTGACCGCTGGGTGGGTCGGGGAGATATCAGAGTGACCGCTGGGTGGGTCAGGGAGCTATCGGAGTGACCGCTGGGTGGGTCGGGGAGATATCAGAGTGACCGCTGGGTGGGTCAGGGGTCAGGGAGCTATCGGAGTGACCGCTGGGGGTCGGGGGGATATCTCTTGGTCTCCTGCCGTTACCTGGCATGTGTACCATGCGGCAGTTACAGTTCTCCACAAGGTATCGTGTCTCGCAGTCGATCCTGCACGCGGTGATGCTGTAGGTCGTGAAGAAGCCGGAATTCATGCTCAACGCTCTGCAGTCACCCCACGGCGGGGGAAGATACAGTATCTGGAGGGACAGAAAGAGAGAGAGAGAGATTCCCCACTACAGCTGCAGGAGGTGTCCCAGGCCCTCGATTCGCTCTATCGCTGGGTCACCGAGGGTGCTGGGAAACCAGCCATCCCTCTTCACCCACCCAGACACTTCCCCAAATATCAAACCCTGATATTCGCTCATCCCAATCTTCACTTTTCAGCAATTATTTTCCTCCCAACTTTTGCTGCACTTTTCTCTCCTGAAGCTCTTGACCCCTGAAGCCCTTGACCCCTGAAGCTCTTGACCCCTGAAGCCCTTGACCCCTGAAGCTCTTGACCCCTGAAGCTCTTGACCCTTGAAGGCATTGATTCAAGAGTTCTTTACTGCCAACAGTCCTAACCCTGGAGACCTTGACCCCTCACCTTCAAAGGCCTTGACCCCTGAAGGCCCTGGATGTGGGGTTTACAATAGTACAGCGTTGCCCTTCCCTGTGCCCTTTATAACCTTCAGCCACCCAATAAGACGTCTCCTTGACTTTCATTTCCCAGTTCCCACGGTGTCTCTGAGGAGGCTAATCCGAGGTCCCGGTTTAACTGCGTGTCAGCTTCCCGGCCAACTGAGGCAAAGCCCCAGCACAGAGTGAGCCTCCCAATCCGTCACAGACTTCAGCCCCTGGAAATCGGAAGTGACGCGCGACCCTAACCGTGCCAATTTTAGGACGCTGGCGGACTTGTTTTATTTAAGGTATGTTTCAGCCGCAGGGAGAGGAGTGGGGTTTAGGGGGGCGGAGGTGGATTGAGCAGGCCCCCAGCACCCTGAGCCCGAACCCCCAGCACCCTCCTCTCGTCGAGTCCGTCTCTGGGCTGGGATCGCAGGGTCGCTGAGATCAGCCCCTCCCCTCCCCTCCCGAGGGACAGCACCCCCTTCCCAGGTGAGCATCAGTTTGTTTTAGGGATGTGGGAACCTTGTTAGAATCATAGAAACTCACAGCACAGGAGGAGGCCATTCAGCCCATTGTGCCTGTGCCGGCTCTTTGAACGAGCTCTCCCATTAGTCCCACTCCCCCCTGCTCTTCCCCCACAGCCCTGCAAATTCCTCCTTTTCAAGTATTTATCCAGTTCCCTTTTGAAAGTTACTATTGAATCTGCTTCCACCGCCCTTTCAGGCAGCGCATTCCAGATCACAACAACTCGCTGCGTGAAACATTCTCCTCATCTCCCCTCTGGTTCTTTTGCCGATTATCTTAAATCGGTGTCCTCTGATCACCGACCCTCCCACCAGTGGAAACAGTTTCTCTCTCTCTACTCTATCAAAACCCTTCATGACTTTGAACACCTCCATTAAATCTCCCCTTAACCTTCTCTGCTCTAAGAACAGTCCCAGCTTCCACAGTCTCTGCACATCACTGAAGTCCCTCATCCCCAGAACCATTCTAGTAAATCTCCCCGGCACCCTCTCCAAGGCCTTCAGCTTCTCCAGTCTTGTTACTTGGCAGAACGCAAGGCTTGAACTGTGCGTCCCCATGTGGTGAATGGTCATTTCAGCGAGATTCTGTCTCACATTGGGTGCATGGGATGATCACAGTGGGAGCGTGCATATCGAGCTGACACCCCCTCAACACCCCCATCCTCTCCCCGCTAACCCCCTCGACCCCACCCCGCTCCCCGACCCCCTCCCCCGCCCCCCCACCCCGACCCCCTCCCCCGACCCCCCACCCTGCTCCCCCACCCTCCTCCCCGACACCCTCCCCACCCTGCGCCCCGACCCCCTCCCCTGCCCCCCCACCCCGACCCCCTCACCCGCCCCCCCACCCCGACCCCCTCACCCTGCTCCCCGACCCCCTCCCCCACCCCGCTCCCCGACCCCCTCCCACCCCCGCTCCCCCGACCCCCCACACTGCTCCCCGACCCCCTCCCCCGCCCCCCACCCCGCTCCCCGACCCCCCACCCCGCTCCCCGACCCCCTCCCCCGCCCCCCCACCCTGCTCCCCTCCCCTGCCCCCACACTGCTCCCCGACCCCCTCCCCCGCCCCCCCACCCTGCTCCCCCACCCACCCCTCCTCCCCGAACCCTTCCCCCACCCACCCCTCCTCCCCGACCCCCTGCCCCGCTCCCTTCCTCCCCGCTCCCCTCCCCCGACACACCCCTCTCCCCGCCCCCCCACCCTGCTCCCCGACCCCCTCCCCCACCCACCCCAACTCCCCGACCCCCTCCCCCACCCACCCCAACTCCCCGACCCCCTCCCCCGCCCCCCCCCTCCCCCCTCCCCCACCCACCTCACTCCACGACCCCCTGCCCCGCTCCCCTCCCCCACCCCCCCACGCTCCCCTCCCCCTCCCCCACCCCCCCGACCCCCTCCCCCACCCCCGTCACATTCCAAAATGTCTGCCTGCCCTGCGTTGATCTGATTTCACAGCACAGACTCAGACAGGACAAGACCACAGGTTAGCAGCAAGCGTCATGCATTTACAACAACAACTTGCACATATATAGCATCTTTAAAGTAGTATAACAGCCCAAGGCGCGATTATTAAACACGGACAAGCACTGGAGATACGCGGGGCTGCGAGCATTGCACGTGACACGGGAAGCGGGCAGCTGGGAAGGGGCACAGATAAATGTTCAGCAGAACCGTCGAGAGTCACTCGTGCGTGTGTTTTAAAATGTATCCAATAATTTATTCACCACCAGCGCACCGTGGCTGCAGTGTGTACCATCTACAAGATGCACTGCAGCAACTCGCCAAGGCTTCTTCGACAGCACCTCCCAAACCCGCGACCTCTTCCACCTAGAAGGACAAGGGCAGCAGACGCATGGGAACACCACCACCTCCAAGTTCCTCTCCAAGTCTCTCACCATCCTGACTTGGAAATATATCGGCCGTTCCTTCATCGTCGCTGGGTCAAAATCCTGAAACTCCCTCCCTAACAGCACTGTGGGAGCACCTTCACCACACGGACTGTAGCGGTTCAAGAAGGCGGCTCACCACCACCTTCTCAAGGGTAATTAGGGATGGGCAATAAATGCTGGCATTGCCAGTGACGCCCACATCCCAAGATTTGGAAGGAAGTTTTCAGGAGGTCAATGGATAATCAATGAGCTAATAAATCAGCAAATGTAAAGCGAGAGATCCACAGTAAAAGGCAGCAGAATAAAAGCTTCAAATCAGCCTGAAAGCAATTTGTTCCCCACCTGTATACAGACATAAACTCCCAGTGACAGGCATTAATGCTGTTTTGATTGATAAAGAATGTGATTGAAGGTTAAAGACAGATAGAGTAATGGGACTGAGGGTTAGAGGTTAATGACTGAGCATGAAACATCTCCATTAAATCACCCTGAACCTTTTATACTCAAAGAGTAACTGTGTTCAGTCCTGGGCCCTGCCCCTCGGGAAGGATATATTGGCCTTGGAGGGGGTGCAGCGCAGATTCACCAGAATGATACCGGGGCTAAAAGGGTTAAATTACGAGGACAGGTTGCACAGACTGGACTTGTATTGCTTTGAGGATCGAAGATTGAGGGGTGATCTAATCGAGGTGTTTATGGTGATTAAAGGAATTGATCGGGTAGATAGAAACTATTTCCTCTGGTGGGGGGAGTCCAGAACAAGGGGGCATAACCTTAAAATTAGAGCCAGGCCGTTCAGGGGTGATGTCAGGAAGCACTTCGTCAGACAAAGGGTAGTGGAAATCTGGAACTCTCTCCCCCAAAAAGGTGTTGAGGCTGGGGGACAATTGAAGATTTCAAAACTGAGAGTGAAAGATTTTTGTTGGGTAAAGGTAAGAAATCATGAATTGGAAGAAATAACTTGAGACAAAAAAGTCTCTTCAGAATAATTGGATAGACGCTTAGAATTTGCTGCTGTTCTTGGTTCCCTGCGGATGTTCTAACATTCTGCACCGTGGCGGTGACCTTGTTCCCAGACTCGCCGTCTGCTGTTTGTGTGCTTGAAAGGTTGTTGACTATATCTTTGATAATCTACCCTGGGCCCACCCCTAAAAGGAGAGTAAAAGAGAGATCTAAAGAGCTTTTAGCACAGACGGTGAAGGGAAGGGAAGAGCTGTTCGCCCACGCCAGCCGTCTGTCCGATCGGGACCAATACCAGCTACCTGTCACGGTCGTGTGTCTATCCTGATTGCGTGTTGTACTTAACTTAAACTGCCGCTCCTTATTAAAATGCCTTACAACTCCTCAGACCCTTTGGGCAATCAGTGTGTGACCTGTGATCCGAATCTTACAAAAGGGTATTAAGGGTTACGGAACCAAGTTATGGAGTTAAGGTACAGATCGGCCCTGATCTAATTGAATGGCGGAACAGGCTCGATGGGGCTGAATGACCTCCTCCTGTTCCTATGTTTGTTCTTACATGGATAACAGGTTTAACCCTTAACCCAAATTGAGCAGAGAGGTCATTTTTCTCGATGGTTCCTTCCCACTGAGTGCAGCAGCACAGAGTGAACAACTGGGAGTTTGGTAAGTGTGGGAGTTTTAAGGGTTAATCTCTTTTAAAATCTAGTGTTAATTGCTAGTAGCTCTTAAGTAAGATCAACTGTTTCAGTTAAAATTTAAACTTTAAATTTTTAAGTTTCTTCAGGCTGAAGCAGAGACAAACAAGCAAGACTCCTGCTGGAGAGCTGCTGTCGTTCGTTAATTAGCTAACTGGATTAAACTGGTTCCTGAAACAGTAGCAGAGCAGTGGTGACTCATCTGAGTCACAAACAGTATAAACACAGGGGCCTGTGAGTGCAGCAGCACAGAGTGAACAACTGGGAGTTTGGTAAGTGTGGGAGTTCGGTGAAGTGCGGGAAGGAGGTGCTTGCTTTTCTTCTCCCGCAGAGCGGCGGCGGACCTGAGCGGGAGCAGACCGAGGCCCGAGAGCAGGGATAAAAGCAGCAACAGACCCGCATCAGCAAGAGAAAACGACAGTGTGACGTTACAGGTAAGGCAGGTAAGTGATTGGTAGTGACTGTGGGCTAAGTTTTAAGATAGTGACTGTGGGCTAAATTGTAAGTTAACATATAACATAATTTTAAAAACTAAACTTAATTTAATAAACTAAACAAGGTAAATAATTTGATTAATACTAAACGAATTAATTAAATGAATAAAATAATGGGAGAACAGGAGATGTGTTGCTGCTGCAATATGTGGGAGCTTGTGGACATTTTTGTCCAGGGCGACTACATCTGCGGTAAGTGTCTGCGGCTCGAGGAACTTCGGCTCCGAGTTGAGGAGCTGGAGTCCGAGCTGCAGACACTGCGAGACATCAGGGAGGGAGAAAGTTACCTGGACCTTTTGCTCCGGGAGGCAGTCACACCCCTTAGATTAAATACTTTAGAATTGACATGTGGTCAGGGACAGGAGGGTGTGACTGCGAGTGAGGCAGGTACGGGGATCCAGGAGGTAGTATTACAGGAGCCTCAGTCCCTGCACTTGTCCAATAGATTCGAGGTTCTTGCAATCCTTGTGGACCAGTGCGGGGACCGCGGGGAGGACGAGCAAACTGACCACGGCACCGTGGTACAGGAAGCCATTCAAGTGGGGGGAGTAAAAAGGAAGGTGGTTGTAGTAGGTGACAGTATAGTTAGGGGGATAGACACTGTTCTCTGCAGCGAGGAGTGTGAGTCCCGAAGGCTATGTTGCCTACCCGGTGCCAGGGTAAAGGATATCTCCTCCGGGCTGGAGAAGAACTTGGAGTGGGAGGGGGAGGATCCAGTTGTCGTGGTCCACGTAGGTACCAACGACATAGGTCGGACAAAGAAAGAGGTTCTGCTGAGAGAGTTTGAGCAGCTAGGGACTAAATTAAAAAGCAGAATCACAAAGGTCATAATCTCTGGATTATTACCGGAGCCTCGAGCAAATTGGCATAGGGTCAATAGGATCAGGGAGATGAATGCGTGGCTCAAAGATTGGTGAGGGAGAAGTGGGTTTCGATTCGTGGGGCACTGGCACCAGTACTGGGGAAAGAGAGAGCTGTCCGTTGGGACGGACTACACCTGAACCATGCTGGGACCAGAGTTCTAGCGAATCGAATAACTAGAGAGGTAGATAGGGCTTTAAACTAAATAAGGGGGTGGGGGTGGAGGGGGGAGGGTCCTGGTGGAGAGAAATCTAGAATGCTAAAGAGAAAAGACAAGGAAGCACTGCAGGAAAGTGATTGGGGTAAGGATAACCAGTGACGTAAGCAAACTACTAGGCACTTGGTCTAAGTGTTAAACAAAGCTTTAATCAACTACTTTACAGCATGGAGGTCGAGTTGTGTCCTTCACTAGTTCCGGTTAAGAATGTCCTGTGCAAGCTGGGCCCGTGCCCGAGTATTTATACTCTCCCTGGACAGCGCCACCAGCAGGCTGCCCAGTATTATGTCATAAGTCATTTTCCATGAATGACAAGATTCATGTCAACCAGATTGTGTCAGGAAGGGACAGAGCGTACAAACAAAGGAGTGCACTAACAAATAGGGTCCGGGTAAGAAAAAATGGTAATAAGACAAATAGGGCCATAGTACAAAAAAATGTTAAGATGTCTAAAAATGTTAAAAAGACAAATCTAAAGGCACTGTATCTGAATGCATGAAGCATTCGTAATAAGGTAGACGAATTAACAGCACAAATAGATGTAAACGGATACGATATAATTGCGATTATGGAGACATGGCTGCAGGGTGACCAAGGCTGGGAGCTGAATATCCAAGGATATTCGATATTTAGGAAGGACAGGCAAAAAGGAAAAGGAGGTGGGGTGGTGTTGTTAGTAAAGGATGAAATCAGAGCAAGTGAGAAAGGATATTGGCTCAGAAAATCAAGATGTAGAATCAGTCTGGGTGGAGTTAAGAAGCACCAAGGGGCAGAAAACATCGGTGGGAGTTGTCTATAGGCCTCCAAACAGTAGTGGTAATGTAGGGGATGGCATCAAACAGGAAATTAGAGATGCATGTAACAAGGGTACTACAGTAATCATGGGTGACTTTAATCTACATATAGATTGGCCAAACCAAATTAGCAATGATACTGTGGAGGATGAATTCCTGGAGTGTGTACGAGATGGTTTTTTAGACCAGTACGTTGAGGAGCCAACTAGGGAACAGGCTATCCTAGGTTGGGTATTGTGCAATGAGAAGGGGTTAATTAATAATCTTGTTGTGCGGGGTCCTTTAGGGAAGAGTGACCATAACATGATAGAATTCTTCATTAAGATGGTTAGTGAAGAAGTCAAATCCAAAACTAGGGTCCTAAATCTAAACAAAGGAAACTACGAAGGTATGAGGAGTGAGTTGGCTATGATAGATTGGGGAGCTTCATTAAAAGGCATGACGGTGGATAGGCAATGGCTAACATTTAAGGAATGAATGCATGAATTGCAACAGTTATACATTCCTTTCTGGCGCAAAAACACAAAAGGAAAAGCGGCCCAACCATGGCTAACAAAAGAAATTAAGGATAGTATTAGATCCAAAGAGGAGTCATATAAAGTTGCCAGAAAAAGTAGTAAGCCTGAGGTATGTTGGTATGGTGGTATGTTGGCCTTCATTGCAAGAGGATTTGAGTACAGGAACAAGGATGTCTTACTACAGTTATACAGGGCCTTGGTGAGACCACACCTGGAGTACTGTGTGCAGTTTTGGTCTCCTTACCTAAGAAAGGATATACTTGCCATAGAGGGAGTGCAGCGAAGGTTCACCAAACTGATTCCTGGGATGGCAGGACTGTCGTATGAGGAGAGATTGGGTCGACTAGGCCTGTATTCACTAGAGTTTAGAAGAATGAGAGGGGATCTCATTGAAATGAATAAAATTCTGACAGGGCTAGACAGACTGGATGCAGGGAGGATGTTCCCCCTGGCTGGGGGGTCTAGAACGAGGGGTCACAGTCTCAGGATACGGGGTAGGACATTTAGGACTGAGCTGAGGAGAAATTTCTTCACTGAGGGTGGTGAACCTGTGGAATTCTATACCACAGAAGGCTGTGGAGGCCAAGTCACTGAATATATTTAAGAAGGAGATAGATAGATTTCTAGACACAAAAGGCATCAAGGGGTATGGGGAGAGAGCGGGAATATGGTATTGAGATAGAGGATCAGCCATGACCATATTGAATGGTGGAGCAGGCTCGATGGGCCGAATGTCCTGCTCCTATGTTTCTGTGTTTCCCATGCAGCTGCTATCATTGGCGGGTGAGATGTACGGTGGAAAGCGACCAGACCGAGAGTCCGACAGACGGTAACCGGGGGCGATGCGGTGCAGAACGGACAGCCACACATTCACGAAGTTTCTGGTTAACGCTCGCTACGCCATGCAGCAAACCTGATTGGTACGCTACCCGCTGCTCTTGTGTGGACACAAAGGTCTGAAAACCCGGAGCGACTCCGAACCCCAACTCGTGAATGTACGGGGGCTCATCCTGTGTGTGGATCTGAATCTTCAAACCCGCCTCGAAGGACGTTTCTTCTGCAAGATAGAATGTCAGATCGAGAGAGAGAGAGAGAGAGAGAGAGCGAGAGAGAGAACGAGCGAGAGAGAGAGCGAGAGAGAGAACGAGCGAGAGAGAGAGCAAGAGAGAGAGCGAGAGAGAGAGAGAGCGATAGAGAGCGAGAGCGAGAGTGATAGAGAGCGAGAGCGAGAGAGATAGAGAGCGAGAGCGAGAGAGATAGAGAGCGAGAGCGATAGAGAACGAGAGAGAGAGCGATAGAGAGAGAGAGCGAGAGAAAGCGAGAGAGAGAGAGCGATAGAGAGAGAGCGATAGAGAGCGAGGGCGACAGAAAGTGAGAGAGAGAGCGATAGAGAGAGAGCGAGAGCAATAGAGAGAGAGCGAGAGCGATAGAGAGAGAGAGCGATAGAGAGAGAGCGAGAGAGCGATAGAGAGAGCGAGAGAGCGAGAGCAATAAAGAGAGAGAGCAAGAGCAATAGAGAGAGAGCGATAGAGAGAGAGAGCGATAGAGATAGAGAGCGATAGAGAGAGAGAGCGACAGAAAGCGAGAGAGAGAGAGCGATAGAGAGCGAGAGTGACAGAAAGTGAGAGAGAGAGAGCGATAGAGAGAGAGCGACAGAAAGTGAGAGAGAGAGAGCGATAGAGAGAGAGAGCGAGAGCAATAGAGAGAGAGAGCGAGAGCGACAGAAAGTGAGAGAGAGAGAGCGATAGAGAGAGAGAGAGTGCGATAGAGAGAGTGAGTGAGTGCGATAGAGAGAGAGCGAGTGCGATAGAGAGAGTGAGTGAGTGCGATAGAGAGAGAGAGAGTGCGATAGAGAGAGAGAGCGAGTGCGATAGAGAGAGAGCGAAAGCGATAGAGAGAGAGCGAGTGCGATAGAGAGAGAGAGCGAGTGCGATAGAGAGAGAGCGAGTGCGATAGAGAGAGAGAGCGAGTGCGATAGAGAGAGAGAGCGACAGAAAGCGAGAGAGAGAGAGCGAGTGCGATAGAGAGAGTGAGCGAGTGCGATAGAGACAGAGAGCGAGTGCGATAGAGAGAGAGAGCGACAGAAAGCGAGAGAGAGAGAGCGATAGAGCGATAGAGAGAGAGCGCGTGCGATAGAGAGAGAGCGAGAGAGAGAAGAGAAAGAAAACATCATTTAACAACAACAACTTGCTGCTGCTGAAACCCTCATCCATGCCTTTGTTACCTCCAGACTCGACCATTCCAACGCACTCCTGGCTGGCCTCCCACATTCCACCCTACGTAAACTTCAACTAATCCAAAACTCGGCTGCCCGTGTCCTAACTCGCACCAAGTCCCGTTCACCCATCACCCCTGTGCTCGCTGACCTACATTGGCTCCCGGTTAAGCAGCGCCTCGATTTCAAAATTCTCATCCTTGTGTTCAAATCCCTCCATGGCCTCGCCCCTCCCTAACTCTGTAACCTCCTTCAGCCCCACAACCCCCCGAGATATCTGCGCTCCTCTAATTCTGCCCTCTTGAGCATCCCTGATTTTAATTGCTCCACCATTGGCGGCCGTGCCTTCTGTTGCCGAGGCCCTAAGCTCTGGAATTCCCTCCCTAAACCTCTCCGTCTCTCTACCTCTCTCCTCCTTTAAGACGCTCCTTAAAACCTACCTCTCTGACCAAGCTTTTGGTCACCTGCCCTAATTTATCCTTATGTGGCTCGGTGTCAAATTTTGTTTGATAATCGCTCCTGTGCAGTGCCCAGGGAGGTTTTACTACGTTAAAGGCACTATATACATACAAGTTGTTGTTGTTGTTGTTGTTGTTGTGCACGCAGCTGCAGTACCGGTGCAAGCCCGCCAGGGGGAGCAGCCGAGCTCATTGTGAAATACAAGTTGTTGTTGTAGCGCCTTTAAAGTAGTGAAACGTCCCAGGGCGCTTCACAGGAGCGATTATCAAACAAAATCTGACACCGAGCCACATAAGGATAAATTAGGGCAGGTGACCAAAAGCTTGATCGGACAACCGCGCGCCCCCCCCACCCCACCACCCCCACCCACCACCCAAGCCCCGATCTCTCTCTCCCTCCCTGGCCATTGCCGTGCTCTGACCCTGACTGACCCACCAAGCCCCGATCGCTCCCTCCCTCCCTCCCTGGGCATTGCCGTGCTCTGACCCTGACTGACCCACCAAGCCCCGATCGCTCCCTCCCTCCCTGGCCATTGCCGTGCTCTGACCTTGACTGACCCACCAAGCCCCGATCGCTCCCTCCCTCCCTCCCTGGGCATTGCCGTGCTCTGACCCTGACTGACCCACCAAGCCCCGATTGCTCCCTCCCTCCCTGGCCATTGCCGTGCTCTGACCCTGACTGACCCACCAAGCCCCAATCACTCCCTCCCTCCCTGGCCATTGCCGTGCTCTGACCCTGACTGACCCACCAAGCCTCGATCGCTCCTCCCTCCCTCCCTGGCCATTGCCGTGCTCTGACCCACCAAGCCCCGATCTCTCCCTCCCTCCCTGATCATTGCCGTGCTCTGACCCTGACTGACCCACCAAGCCCCGATCTCTCCTGATTGCCTGAACCGTCCCCAGGGTGCCTGGCTGTGGCCTCCTGCCACTGGCTCTTCTGCCGACCCAGCCTAGTCAATCTGGCCGGCCGCTGGGCAGGAACCAGAAGAAGAAAGTGACAATGAGGTCCTGCCGTTAAATTCAGCAGGATCTCCGCGCCCCCGGGGTATCTGGGCTCCCCCGCCCCGCTCTCTCCCTCCCTCCCCGCCTCCCCATGGTGTTGCAATCTGACGGTGACAGGGCACTCTGGCCATTTCTCACCTGTCTTGTCCCACACTGGGAGATATTCGTCCTGCTGAATGTCCAGCATCACCTCCAGACCGTTGCCTGTCCCGCCCTTCATGGTGGTGAGCAGCGGGTTCCCATCCTTCCCCGAGTTGAAGGTGTAGCACTTGCCATAACGCGTGAAAGTCTGTGCAAAAGAGACGAGTAACAAGAATGATTGCAGCCGCCCAGCAGAAGATTGAAGAAGATTGGTGGGAATTCGCCCGGGTCATCAAGAATCTGCCCAGCTGTGGCTCAGTGGGCAGCACCCTCGCCTCTGATTTAAAAAAGGTGGTAGAGAGAAAACGGGGAATTATAGACCGGTCAGCCTGACATCGGTAGTGGGGAAAATGCTAGAGTCCATTATAAAAGATGTAATAGCAGAGCACTTGGAAAACAGTGACAGGATTGGACAAAGTCAACATGGATTTACAAAAGGTAAATCATGCCAGACTAATCTACTGGAATTTTTTGAGGATGTAACTGGTAGAATAGATAAGGGAGAACCAGTGATGTGGTGTATTTGGACTTTCAGAAGGCTTTCAATAAGGTCCCGCATAAGAGATTAGCGTGCAAAGTTAAAGCACATGGGATTTGGGGTAAGGTACTGACTTGGATAGAGAACTGGTTGGCAGACAGGAAGCAAAGAGTTGGAATAAACGGGTCTTTTTCCGAGTGGCAGGCAGTGACTAGTGGGGTACCGCAGGGATCGGTGCTAGGACCCCAGTTATTCACAATTATATATTAATGATCTAGACGAGGGAACTAGATGTAATATCTCCAAGTTTGCAGACGACACAAAGCTGGGTGGGCGAGTGTGCTGTGAGGAGGATGCCGAGAAACTCCAGTATGATTTGGACAGGTTGGGTGATTGGGCAGATGCATGGCAGATGCAGTATAATGTGGATAAATGCGAGGTTATCCACTTTGGTGGCAAAAACAGGATGTCAGATTATTATCTGAACGGCAATAGATTGGGAAAAGGGGAAGTGCAACGAGACCTGGGTGTCCTTGTGCACCAGTCGCTGAAGGTAAGCATGCAGGTGCAGCAGGCAGTTAAGAAGGCAAATGGTATGTTGGCCTTCATAGCGAGAGGATTCGAGTACAGGAGCAAGGATGTCTTGCTGCAGTTGTACAGGGCCTTGGTGAGACCACACCTTGAGTATTGTGTGCAGTTTTGGTCACCTTATCTGAGGAAGGATGTTCTTGCCATGGAGAGAGTGCAGTGAAGATTCACCAGACTGATACCTGGGATGGCAGGAATGACATATGAGGAGAGATTGGGTCGATTGGGCTTGTATTCGCTAGAGTTTAGAAGAATGAGAGGGGATCTCATTGAAACTTATAAAATTCTAACAGGACTAGACAGACTAGATGCAGGAAGGATGTTCCCGATGGCGGGGGAGTCCAGAAGCAGGGGTCACAGTCTAAGGATAAGGGGTAAGCCATTTAGGACTGAGATGAGGAGGAATTTCTTCACCCAGAGAGTGGTGAACCTGTGGAATTCTCTACCACAGAAGGCAGTTGAGGCCAATTCATTAAATATATTCAAGAAGGAGTTAGATATATTTCTTAAGGCTAAAGGGATCAAGGGATATGGGGAGAAAGCAGGGACAGGGGACTGAATTTGGATGATCAGCCATGATCGCATTGAATGGCGGAGCAGGCTCGAGGGGCCGAATGGCCTAATCCTGCTCCTATCTTCTATGTTTCTATGAGTCAGAAGGTCGTGGGTTCAAGTCCCACTCCAGAGACTTGAGCACAAAAATCTAGGCTGACACTCCCAGTGGAGTGCTGAGGGAGCGCCGCACTGTCGGAGGTGCCGTCTTTCAGATCAGACGTTAAACCAAGGCCCCGTCTGCTCTCTCAAGTGGACGTAAAAGATATCATGGCACTATTTGAGTAAGAGCAGGGGGGGAGTTCTCCCCGGTGTCCTGGGGCCAATATTTATCCCTCAACCAACATCACAAAAACAGATGATCTGGTCGTTATCACATTGCTGCTTGTGGGAGCTTGCTGTGCGCAGATTGGCTGCCGCGTTTCCCACATTACAACAGTAGCTTCAAAAAGAATTTCATTGGCTGTGAAGCGTTTGGGACGCACTGAGGATGTGAAAGGCGCTATAGAAATACAAGTTCTGGAGATTGGCGACTCAGGGCGAATCTCTTCATCCCCTGGACTTGCTGATTTATGCATTAATAACGACCTGCGTCATTAACACGATGTTCATTCCTCCAGCAAGTTCTGGCCCGATATCTGTTGATCAGACAATTTAATCACTTTTAATATATCAGATTGCGGTGAAAGGATAAGGAAAGCAGAAAGGAAGCACTCTGGTTAATCCGCTGCTGGGGAATTAAATCCAGTCACAGTCCAGCGAGCAAATGGATCTTATAATCGAATCTTTACTGTGACAACGGCTATAGATAATGTCGGGTATAAGATTACACCCAAAGCTCGCACCATTTAGTGAGTTAACTGTTGTGTGACCTCTGCAAAGGCCCAGGTTCAATCCCCGGCCTGCGGGGATGAGGGGAGGTGGATAGAGGGGCTAAAAATAGCCTCGATACACCTTGGGAGGGGGGGGGGAAGAGGGGTGGGGGGAGGGGAAGGGGAGGAGGGGGGTCGGGGTGGGGGGAGGGGGAGGAGGGGAAGAGGGGTGGGGGAGGGGAAGGGGTGGGGGAGAGGAGGGGGTGGGGGGAGGGGCTTCAGCTCAGCTTCATGGTACTATTATTATGAGGTGGACGCGACATCATCATTCTGTCAGCTCCCGGCTGTCGTGTGTGAAGCCCCTTTTCCCCAGTCCCGCCCCCACGTATGTCAGGCAGCCCCAGACACGCCGAGAGAATCTTTGGAATTCTCCGCCCCAGAGGGCTGTGGATGCTGAGTCTTTGACTATATTCAAAGCTGAGATCGATAGATTTTTGGACTCTAGGGGAATCGAGGGATATGGGGATCGAGCGGGAAAGTGGAGTTGAGGTAGAAGATCAGCCATGATCTTATTGAATGGCGGAGCAGGCTCGAGGGGCCGAATGGCCGACTCCTGCTCCTATTTCTTATGTTCTTATAAAGGGCAAAGAAAGAAGAGAGAATCTTACAGCACAGAAGGAGGCCATTCGGCCCATCGTGTCTGTGCTGGCCGACAAAGAGCGATCCAGCCTAATCCCACTTTCCAGCTCTTGGTCCGTAGCCCTGTAGGTTACAGAGCTTCAAGTGCATATCCAAGTACTTTTTAAATGCGATGAAGGTCTCTGCCTCTACCACCCTTTCAGGCAGTGAGTTCCAGACCCCCACCACCCTCTGGGTGAACAAAGTTCTCCTCAACTCCCCTCGAATCCTTCAACCAATTACTTTTTTACTATCATTGTATCATACGACTACCAGAATGGTAGAAGGTGAATTAGATGGATTTTGGTCTACTTTGTCTTGCAATTTTCATCGCTCCACCATTGGCGGCCGTGCCTTCAGCTGCCGAGGCCCTAAGCTCTGGAATTTCCTCCCTAAACTTCTCCGCCTCGTTACCTCTCTACCTCCTTTAAGACGCTCCTTAAAACCTACCTCTTTGACTGAGTTTTTGGTCACCTGCCCTAATATCTCCTTATGTGGCTCGGTGTCAAATTTTGTTTGATAATCACTCCTGTGAAGCACCTTGGGAGGTTTTACTACATTAAAGGCGCTATATAAATACAAGTTGTTGTTGTTGTGCACACAGTTGCAGTACCGGTGCAAGCCCGCCAGGGGGAGCAGCCGAGCTCATTGTGAAATGGGTCGGTGTCGCCACCTGCCGGGCTGCGATGGTACTGCGCCGGCAGACCGGACTTTAAACCGAGGCCCCGTCTGCCCTCTCGGGGGCGTAAGAGAGCCCATGAGTTCTCCCCGGGGTCCTCGAGCCAATATTTATCCCTCAATCATCTTCACTAACACAGATTATCTGGTCATTATCACATTGCTGTTTGTGGGAGCTTGCTGTGCGCATATTGGCTGCCGCGTTTCCTACATTACAACAGTGACTACACTTCAAAAAATACTTCATTGGCTGTGAAGCGCCTTGGGACATTTCAAACAGATGTGACTCTTGCCTCAGAGAAATATCAGAACGCTGAGATTCCCCACTGATCGAGGATCCCCCACTCCCCTCCCCCACACCCGCCCTCATCCCTCAACCCCTCCCCCCCTTCCCTCCCCACACCTCCCTCCCCCTCAACCCCTCCCCATCCCCTCCCTCTCCCCCTCCCCTCCCCACTCCTAACTAGATGTAATATCTCCAAGTTTGCAGACGACACAAAGCTGGGTGGGCGTGTGTGCTGTGAGGAGGATGCAGAGAAACTCCAGTATTTTTTTTGGACAGGTTGGGTGATTGGGCAGAAGCGTGGCAGATGCAGTATAATGTGGATAAATGCGAGGTTATCCACTTTGGTGGCAAAAACAGGAAGGCAGATTATTATCTGAACGGCAATAGATTGGGAAAAGGGGAAGTGCAACGAGACCTGGGTGTCCTTGTGCACCAGTCGCTGAAGGTAAGCATGCAGGTGCAGCAGGCGGTTAAGAAGGCAAATGGTATGTTGGCCTTCATATCGAGAGGATTCGAGTACAGGAGCAAGGATGTCTTGTTGCAGTTGTATAGGCCTTGGTGAGACCACACCTTAAGTATTGTGTGCAGTTTTGGTCGCCTTATCTGAGGAAGGATGTTCTTGCCATGGAGGGAGTGCAGCGAAGATTCACCAGACTGATACCTGGGATGGCAGGAATGACGTATGAAGAGAGATTGGGTCGATTAGGCTTATATTCGCTAGAGTTTAGAAGAATGAGAGGGGATCTCATTGAAACTTATAAAATTCTAACAGGACTAGATAGACTAGATGCAGGAAGGATGTTCCCGATGGCGGGGGAGTCCAGAACCAGAGGTCACAGTCTAAGGATAAGGGGTAAGCCATTTAGGACTGAGATGAGGAGGAATTTCTGCACCCAGAGAGTGGTGAACCTGTGGAATTCTCTACCACAGAAGGCAGTTGAGGCCAATTCATTAAATATATTCAAGAAGGAGTTAGATATATTTCTTAAGGCTAAAGGGATCAAGGGATATGGGGAGAAAGCAGGGACAGGGTACTGAATTTGGATGATCAGCCATGATCGCATTGAATGGCGGAGCAGGCTCGAGGGGCCGAATGGCCTACTCCTGCTCCTATCTTCTAAAGTGGCAATCTGTGTGTAGAGCCGGAAAATGTAGGTGAGGTTTTAAATGAATATTTGCATCTGTGTTCACTATGGAGAAGGACGATGTAGGCATAGAAATCAGGCAGGGGGATTGTGATATACTTGAACAAATTAGTATTGAGAGGGAGGAGGTACTAGCGGTTTTAGCGGGCTTAAAAGTGGATAAATCCCCAGGCCCAAACGAGATGTGTCCCAGGCTGCTGTGTGAGGCAAGGGAGGAGATTGCAGGGGCTCTGACACAAATTTTCAGAACCTCTCTGGCCACAGGGGAGGCGCCAGAGGACTGGAGGACAGCTAACGTAGTACCATTGTTCAAGAAGGGTAGTAGGGATAAATCAGGGAATTACAGGCCAGTGAGCCTAACATCAGTGGTAGGGAAATTATTGGAAAAAATTCTGAGGGACAGAATTAGTCTCCACTTGGAGAGGCAAGGATTAATCAAGGATAGTCAGCATGGCTTTGTCAGGGGGAGATCATGTCTAACCAATTTGATTGAATTTTTCGAGTGGGTGACTAGGTGTGTGGATGAGGGTAGTGCAGTTGATGTAGTCTACATGGACTTCAGTAAGGCTTTTGACAAAGTCCCACATGGGAGACTGGTCAAGAAGGTAAGAGCCCATGGGATCCAGGGCAACTTGGCACATTGGATCCAAAATTGGCTTAGTGGCAGGAGGCAGAGGGTGATGGTCGAAGGTTGTTTTTGTGACTGGAAGCCTGTGTCCAGTGGTGTACCGCAGGGATCGGTGCTGGGTCCTTTGCTGTCTGTAGTGTACATTAATGATTTAGATATGAATGTAGGAGGTATGATCAGTAAGTTCGCAGATGACACGGAAATTGGTGGAGTGGTAAATAGCGAGGAGGGAAGCCTCAGGCTACAGGACAATATAGACGGGTTGGTCAGATGGGCAGAACAGTGGCAAATGGTATTTAACCCTGAAAAGTGTGAGGTGATGCATTTTGGGAGGACTAACACGGCAAGGGAATACACAATGAATGGTAGGACCCTAGGAAGGACAGAGGATCAGAGGGACCTTGGTGTGCATGTACATAGATCCCCGAAGGCAGCAGGACAGGTCGATAAGGTGGTTAAAAAGACATATGGGATACTTGCCTTCATTAGCCGAGGCATAGAATAGAAGAGCAGGGAGGTTATGATGGAGCTGTACAAAACGCTAGTTAGGCCACAGCTGGAATACTGTGTGCAGTTCTGGTTGCCACACTATAGGAAGGATGTGATTGCATTGGAGAGGGTGCAGAGGAGATTCACCAGGATGTTACCTGGGCTGCAGCGCTTCAGCTATGAAGAGAGACTGGACAGGCTGGGGTTGTTTTCCTTAGAGCAGAGAAGGCTGAGGGGGGACCTGATTGAGGTGTACAAAATTATGAGGGGCATAGATAGGGTAGATAGAAAGGAACTTTTCCCCTTAGTAGAGGGGTCAATAACCAGGGGGCATAGTTTCAAGTTAAGGGGCAGGAGGTTTAGAGGGGATTTGAGGAAAAACTTTTTCACCCAGAGGGTGGTTGGAATCTGGAACTCACTGCCTGAAAGGGTGGTAGAGGCAGGAACACTCAACATTCAAGAAGCATTTAGATGAGCACTTGAAACGCCATAGCATACAAGGCTACGGACCAAGTGCTGGAAAATGGGATTAGAATAGACAGGGCTTGATGGCCGGCGCGGACACGATGGGCCGAAGGGCCTCTTTCTGTGCTGTATAAATCTGTGACTCTATGACTTTCAGTCTCCTGGTTTTCGGAATACAATGAAAAAAGAAATGAATAATTGCTGGGAGTTTTTTGGGGAGAATGATGTCCCTTTAAGAGCCCCCACCCCCTGCACCCTCCGTGTTACTGAGCAGATTCATCACCAAACTCCAGCACCAGCTTTACAATAATCACAGGCTCCGAGACTCAGGTTTCGAAATCGGAGAGGGCCAAAACTCTGGGGGGCTTGGAATAGAAACTGGAGTCAAACTATCGAGCGAGATTGGGAATCCGAGAGCTAAAGGCAAAGGAAGGTCGACTGAGCTCATGGAGATCATTAACTGAACGTCCTGGAACCTGCATCTGGGATTGTGTCTGTGTGAGTGTGACTGAGTGTGTGAGTGTGTGTGTGAGTAACTGAGTGTGTGAGTGTGAGAGTCCTTGTGTGGGCCAAACTTCCTCTAAGGTTCCCCCCTGCCCTAGCCCTGACCTCACATCTTTCTCCAGTTTCTCTCCGATCTCCCCTCATGACCTCTCTGCGCTCATCTTGTCCATGAGACCCACCTCCTGCTCCCTCGACCCTATTCTCACCAAACTGCTGACCACCCAACTTCCTTTTAAGGCTCCCATGTTAGCTGACATTGTTAATGGTTCTATCTCCTCAGGTACTGTCCCCCTCTCCCTCAAATCTGCCATCATCACCCCTCTCCTCAAAAAAATACCCTTGACCCCCTCCGTCCTTGCAAACTACCGCCCCATCTCCAACCTCCCTTTCCTCTCCAGTCATTGAACGTGTTGTGGCTTCACAAATTAGAATTCCATGTTTGAATCTCTCCAATCAGGTTTCCGCCCCTGCCACAGTACCGAAACGGCTCTCATCAAAGTCACAAATGACATCCTTTGTGACTGTGACAAAGGTAAACTATCCCTCCTCTTCTTCTTGACTTGTCTGCAGCCTTTGACACGGTTGATTGTTCCATCCTTCTCCAACGCCTCTCCACCGTCGTCCAGCTGGGTGGGACTGCACTCACCTGGTTCCATTCTTATCTATCTAATCGTAGCCAGAGAATCACCTGCAACGGCTTCTCTTCCTACATCGTTACCTCTGGTGTCCCCCCAGGATCTATCCTTGGCCCCCTCCTATTTCTCATCTACATGTTGCCTCTTGGCGACATCATCCGAAAACACAGCGTCAGTTTCCACATGTACGCTGACGACAGCCCAGCTCTACCTCACCACCACTTCTCTCGACCCCTCCACGGTCTCTAAATCGTCAGACTGCTTGTCCGACATCCAGTTCTGGATGAGCAGAAATTTTCTCCAATTAAATATTGGGAAGACCGAAGCCATTGTTTTCGGTCCCAGTCACAAACTCCGTTCCCTAGCCACTGACTCCATCCCTCTCCCTAACATCTGTCTGAGGCTGAACCACACTGTTCGCAACCTTGGTGTCATATTTGACCCTGAAATGAGTTTCCGACCACATATCCGCAGCATAACAAAGACCGCCTACTTCCACCTCCGTATCATCGCCCGTCTCCGCCCTTGCCTCAGCTCATCCACTGCTGAAACCCTCATCCATGCCTTTGTTACCTCTAGACTTGACTCCAACGCACTCCTGGCTGGCCTCCCACATTCCACCCTACTTAAACTTGAGGTCATCCAAAACTCTGCTGCCTGTGTCCTAACTCGCACCAAGTCCTGTTCACCCATCACCCCTGTGCTCGCTGACCTATATTGGCTCCCGGTCCAGCAACACCTCGATTTCAAAATTCTCATCCTTGTTTTCAAATATTGTGAATTCACACAAGTTTTTTTCTAATAATGAACAGCACTGAGACGGTTAAAATACTTAATGAGCCACAAACGAACCATTTAATTCCCTAAAGACAGAAAACAATAAGTCATTCATGAGCCTGTCTCTGTCATTGATGAAGGGTTCACAGCGGTTCTGTTGGGAAGTCCTGGACATTTAGCAGGGGGTTTGCGTGAGGTGGGATTTCCCCTCCAGTTGCGAGGTGATATTGGGTCGGAAGCACGGAGTGCAATTCCGGGAGGTTTTCACCAGGATCTGAAGGGGAGGATGCGGGAGGGAAGGGAACAGTTATCCAGGGAGGAATGGGACATAGTCTGACTGTTGTAAAGTAGGTGCCACCAGCACGGGTTTAGCAGCGAGAAGGACGGTGCGAAATTCGTCAGGGCTTTAATTTTTAGGTGTTACAAAGTATTTACAGCCCAGAAACAGGCCATTCGGCCCAACTGGTCCGTGCCGGTGTTTCTGCTGCACACGAGCCTCCTCCCACCCCTCTTCATCTCACCCCATCACCATATCCTTCTATTCCTCTCTCCCTCATGTGTTTATCCAGCTTCTCCTTAAATGTATCTACTCTACTCGCCTCAACCACTCCCTGTGGGAGTGAGTTCTACATCGTGTTCTTGGTGCCCACCTCAAATTGGCACAGACCTCGCTACAGTTTTGAAATGGAGCTCCCCTGCCTGTTTGGGGCCTCATTTGCTAAATTCGTTAAGACTTGTCAAGCATGAGCTGACTTGACACCAAGGCAGCATTGCACCGAGTGTGGCATCTTGGAGCGCCAGTAAAACCAAGGTCGATGGGGATTGGGGGGAACTCTCCACTGGCTGGAGTCACACCTAGCACAAAGGAAGATGGTTGTGGTGGTTGGAGGCCAATCATCTCAGCCCCAGGACATCACTGCAGGAGCTGCTCAGGGCAGTGCCCTGGGCCCAACCATCTTCAGCTGCTTCATCAATGGGTCAGAAGTGGGGATGTTCACTGATGATTGCACAGTGTTCAGCTCCAAATCCTGGAACTCCCTCCCTGACCGCACTGTGGGAGCACCTTCACCACACGGACTGCAGCGGTTCAAGAAGGCGGCTCACCACCACCTTCTCGAGGGGCAATTAGGGATGGGCAATAAATGCTGGGCTTCCCAGTGACGCCCACAAACCATGAATGTTGAAAACAAAGCATTTGGGATCGTGGGAAGTGTGTGCCTGTGTCGGGGTGGGGGAGGCTAACTCTTAACATTAAGCACCAGTGTCGGAACTGGCTCCCTCACCTCTGAATCAAAAGATCCTGGATTCCTCGGAGGGTAAAAAAGGGGAATTCTGTCTCTTTAAGAGTACGGCACTACCTTCTTCAGTCAGCATGTCTCTGGCCCGCCCCAAGAGCGGGTCGAATTGACATCATATTCCCAGGCGGGTGGGGGAGGGGAGAGTGCTGCTCAATACTTCAAACAATCCATATCACTGGCTGATAACTCGGTTTCACATTTCTGCCTTGTCGAAGAAAATAGAAAGTCAAGGGTACGACCGATGACCCATTTTACACCAAGAAACAGCAGCATAACGGAGTCCAGGATTCCCGAAACATCCCACAGAGAGCACTCTGAGACACACGGGCTGTACAAGAGCTGACTCTGAGACACACGGGCTGTACAAGAGCTGACTCTGAGACACACGGGCTGTACAAGAGCTGACACTGAGACACACACACGGGCCGTACAGGAGCTGACACGGAGACACACACACGGGCCGTACAGGAGCCGACACTGAGACACACACGGGCCGTACAGGAGCCGACACTGAGACACACACGGGCCGTACAGGAGCTGACACTGAGACACACACGGGCCGTACAGGAGCTGACACTGAGACACACACGGGCCGCACAGGAGCTGACACTGAGACACACACGAGCCGTACAGGAGCTGACACTGAGACACACATGGGCTGTACAGGAGCCGACACTGAGACACACACGGGCCGTACAGGAGCTGACACTGAGACACACACGGGCCATACAGGAGCTGACACTGAGACACACACGGGCCGTACAGGAGCCGACACTGAGACACACACGGGCCGTACAGGAGCTGACACTGAGACACACACACGGGCCGTACAGGAGCTGACACTGAGACACACACGGGCCGTACAGGAGCCAACACTGAGACACACACGGGCTGTACAGGAGCTGACACTGAGACACACCCGGGCTGTACAGGAGCCGACACTGAGACACACACAGGCCGTACAGGAGTTGACACTGAGACACACACGGGCCGTACAGGAGCCGACACTGAGACACACACACTGACCGTACAGGAGCTGACACTGAGACACACACGGGCCGTACAGGAGCTGACACTGAGACACACACGGGCCGTACAGGAGCCGACACTGAGACACACACGGGCCGTACAGGAGCTGACTCTGAGACACACACGGGTCGTACAGGAGCTGACACTGAGACACACACGGGCCGTACAGGAGCTGACACTGAGACACACACGGGCCGTACAGGAGCTGATACTGAGACACACTCGGGCCGTACAGGAGCTGACACTGAGACACACACGGGCTGTACAGGAGCCGACACTGAGACACACACGGGCCTTACAGGAGCTGACACTGAGACACACGCGGGCCGTACAGGAGCTGACACTGAGACACACACACGGGCCGTACAGGAGCTGACACTGAGACACACACGGGCCGTACAGGAGCCAACACTGAGACACACACGGGCTGTACAGAAGCTGACACTGAGACACACCCGGGCTGTACAGGAGCCGACACTGAGACACACACAGGCCGTACAGGAGTTGACACTGAGACACACACGGGCCGTACAGGAGCTGACTCTGAGACACACACGGGTCGTACAGGAGCTGACACTGAGACACACACGGGCCGTACAGGAGCTGACACTGAGACACACACGGGCCGTACAGGAGCTGATACTGAGACACACACGGGCCGTACAGGAGCTGACACTGAGACACACACGGGCCGTACAGGAGCTGACACTGAGACACACACGGGCTGCACAGGAGCCAACACTGAGACACACTCGGGCCGTACAGGAGCTGACACTGAGACACACATGGGCTGTACAGGAGCCGACACTGAGACACACACGGGCCGTACAGGAGCTTACACTGAGACACACACGGGCCGTACAGGAGCTGACACTGAGACACACACGGGCTGCACAGGAGCCAACACTGAGACACACTCGGGCCGTACAGGAGCTGACACTGAGACACACATGGGCTGTACAGGAGCCGACACTGAGACACACACGGGCCTTACAGGAGCTGACACTGAGACACACGCGGGCCGTACAGGAGCTGACACTGAGACACACACAGGCTGTACAGGAGCTGACACTGAGACACACACGGGCTGTACAGGAGCTGACACTGAGACACACACGGGCCTTACAGGAGCCGACACTGAGACACACACGGGCCGTACAGGAGCTGACACTGAGACACACACGGGCCGTACAGGAGCCGACACTGAGACACACACGGGTCGTACAGGAGCTGACACTGAGACACACACGGGCCGTACAGGAGCCAACACTGAGACACACACACAGGCTGTACAGGAGCTGACACTGAGACACACACGGGCTGTACAGGAGCTGACACTGAGACACACACACAGGCTGTACAGGAGCTGACACTGAGACACACACACACGGGCCGTACAGGAGCTGACACTGAGACACACACACACGGGCCGTACAGGAGCTGACACTGAGACACACACGGGCCGTACAGGAGCTGACACTGAGACACACACGGGCCGTACAGGAGCTGACACTGAGACACACACGGGCCGTACAGGAGCTGACACTGAGACACACACGGGTCGTACAGGAGCTGACACTGAGACACACACGGGCCGTACAGGAGCTGACACCGAGACACACACGGGTCGTGCAGGAGCCGACACTGAGACACACACGGGCCGTACAGGAGCTGACACCGAGACACACACGGACCGTACAGGAGCTGACACTGAGACACACACGGGCCGTACAGGAGCTGACACTGAGACACACACGGGTCGTACAGGAGCTGACACTGAGACACACACGGGCCGTACAGGAGCTGACACTGAGACACACACGGGTCGTGCAGGAGCCGACACTGAGACACACACGGGCCGTACAGGAGCTGACACTGAGACACACACGGGCCTTACAGGAGCCGACACTGAGACACACACGGGCCGTACAGGAGCTGACACTGAGACACACACGGGCCGTACAGGAGCCGACACTGAGACACACACGGGTCGTACAGGAGCTGACACTGAGACACACACACAGGCTGTACAGGAGCTGACACTGAGACACACACACACGGGCCGTACAGGAGCTGACACTGAGACACACACACACGGGCCGTACAGGAGCTGACACTGAGACACACACACACGGGCCGTACAGGAGCTGACACTGAGACACACACGGGCCGTACAGGAGCTGACACTGAGACACACACGGGCCGTGCAGGAGCCGACACTGAGACACACACGGGCCGTACAGGAGCTGACACCGAGACACACACGGACCGTACAGGAGCTGACACTGAGACACACACGGGCCGTACAGGAGCTGACACTGAGACACACACGGGCCGTACAGGAGCTGACACTGAGACACACACGGGTCGTACAGGAGCTGACACTGAGACACACACGGGCCGTACAGGAGCTGACACTGAGACACACACGGGTCGTGCAGGAGCCGACACTGAGACACATACGGGCCGTACAGGAGCTGACACCGAGACACACCCGGGCTGTACAGGAGCTGACACTGAGACACACACACACGGGCCGTACAGGAGCCGACACTGAGACACACACACACGGGCCGTACAGGAGCTGACACTGAGACACACACGGATCGTACAGGAGCTGACACCGAGACACACACGGGTCGTGCAGGAGCCGACACTGAGACACACACGGGCCGTACAGGAGCTGACACCGAGACACACACGGACCGTACAGGAGCTGACACTGAGACACACACGGGCCGTACAGGAGCTGACACTGAGACACACACGGGTCGTGCAGGAGCCGACACTGAGACACACACGGGCCGTACAGGAGCTGACACCGAGACACACCCGGGCTGTACAGGAGCTGACACTGAGACACACACACACGGGCCGTACAGGAGCCGACACTGAGACACACACACACGGGCCGTACAGGAGCTGACACTGAGACACACACGGATCGTACAGGAGCCGACACTGAGACACACACAGGTCGTACAGGAGCTGACACTGAGACACACTCGGGTCGTACAGGAGCTGACACTGAGACACAAACACACGGGCCGTACAGGAGCTGACACTGAGACACACACACACGGGCCGTACAGGAGCCGACACTGAGACACACACACTCGGGCCGTACAGGAGCTGACACTGAGACACACACGGGCCGTACAGGAGCTGACACTGAGACACACGGGCCGTACAGGAGCCGACACTGAGACACACACGGGCTGTACAGGAGCTGACACTGAGACACACACGGGCCGTACAGGAGCTGACACTGAGACACACACGGGTCGTACAGGAGCCGACACTGAGACACACTCGGGTCGTACAGGAGCCGACACTGAGACACACACGGGCTGTACAGGAGCCGACACTGAGACACACTCGGGTCGTGCAGTACCAGTGAACTGATCGAATGTTCTTTTCTGAATCACTGATCTCCAATTTATAAATGCAGCTTACTAAGCTGAAGAAAAGAACACAGAATTAATTTATCCTGATATACCGTCCCCTTTTCTCTCTCTCTCTCTCTTTTGTCATGTACTCCATCTACCTTTCTGTCTCCTATTCCATTCTCTTGATTTACTGAGACTGCTCTGCCCGCAGGCTGCCCTGTGAAGTACAGACTGCTGCCGTGAGCTCTCACTCCAAGCCCCACTCTTAATGAAATGGCAATCAATACCCAGCGCATTTTACAACTAAACGCCTCCCAGCTGAATTGTTTCGCAATCTAATGGTAAAATCGTTTCACTCGATTCACCAACTCAGCAACTCAGAATCTCACAGCACAGGAGGAGGCCATTCGGCCCATCGTGCCTGTGCCGGCTCTTTGAAAGAGCTCTCCAATTAATCCCACTCCCTGCTCTTTCCCCGTAGTCCTGCAAATTTCTCCTTTTCAAGTATTTATCCAATTCCCTTTTGAAAGTTACTATTGAATCTGCTTCCACCGCCCTTTCAGGCAGCGCATTCCAGATCACAACAACTCGCTGCGTAAAAAAAATCCTCATCTCCCCTCTGGTTCTTTTGCCAATTATCTTCAATCTGTGTCCTCTGGTTACCGACCCTCCCGCCACTGGAAACAGTTTCTCCTTATTTACTCAATCAAAACCCCTCATCATTTTGAACACCTCTATTAAATCTCCCCTGAACCCTTTCTCTGCTCCAAGGAGAACAATCCCAGCTTCTCCAGTCTCTCCACGTCACTGAAGTCCCTCATCCCTGGTAATCAAGAACACAAGATTGATCTCCCACAGCCAGCTCCCCTGGAGAATCTTGCCCTTGTAAACTGTTCCTCTGAAGAATGTTTCCCCCCCCATTCCCCCACTACCAGCAAGGAAGTGTGTTCATCCTCAGATTCCTCCCCCAACCCAGCATGCCTCCCAATAATACGCCCCAAAGAGTGCCCCTCAACGTCTGAAGGGCAAGGCAGCTCGTGACCCAGGCACAAAGAGCAGGGGGCAGCAGATCGTAGAATTTTACCGCAAACAGGGAGGCCATTCGGCCTATTGCCCCGTGCCCCCTCTCTCTGAAAGAGCAGCCCCCTCAGTCCCATTCCCCATTCGTCAAGGCTTCTTCGGCAGCACCCACCAAACCCGCGACCTCTTCCACCAAGAAGGACAAGGGCAGCAGGCGCATGGGAACACCACCACCTCCAAGTTCCCCTCCAAGTCATACACCATCCTGACTTAGAAGTATATCGCCAATCCTTCATCGTCGCTGGGTGAAAATCCTGGAACTCCCTCCCCAACAGCACTGTGGGAGTACCTTCACCACATGGACTGCAGCGGTTCAAGAAGGCGGCTCACCACCACCTTCTCGAGGGCAACTAGGGATGGGCAATAAATGCCGGCCTTGCCAGCGACGCCCAGATCCAGAGAATGAATTTTTTTCAGTCTCGGGGAGTTGTACTTACAGGGAGCCATTGTGGGTGGGACTGCACAGCGGCGAGAGTTGGGGCCTTTTGGAGAAAATTGGTTTAAAAAAAGCTTCCCTCAACAGTTAGCTGAGAAGAGGACGAGGATTGGGGAAATGGAATCAATGTAGCAAATGACAAACAGGATTGTTTGTAAAATACAGACGACAAAACCCGTTGGACAGAGACTCCCCTCCCACCAGCGTGAGGTTCACCCAACATTTACAGCATGACCTCAGTGATAACATGATTGCCGCGATATTATACTCCCTGGGCTCAAAGTCTTAATAATCTATAGAGAGAGATTACATCAATATTTAATGTCCCAGACAAAGAACAGGGGAGAATGTAGCTCAGAGTTAGACAAGACAGATTGGGGCTGATCGTTGACTAACTCCCTCTGCAGATAGAGCTCAGACCCTCCTCCTCACACTCGTCAGGCTGCTGACTGACCGCTTCCCTTCGTCTGTGCACACGCCAACCAACAGGAACCGAGCACTTACTGCACGGGAAACAGACCAGGGTCCATCGAGTTCACCCGCTCCCATCCTGGGAGTCGCACGATGCGGCGATTGTTGCTGACCAATCACAGCGATCAATCTCGATCAGTGAGTCTCCAACAGACCCAGACAGGAGGTGAGGAAAACCCCCAGTGGTGGAGAGCTTTGGGAACCAGAGGTCCAAAGTCACCGGTTCCTCCCGAGCATGAAAAAAAAGGAAACATTTGCATTTCTCCAGCGCATTCCAAACCCTCAGGACCTCCCAAAACTCTTTACAACCAATGAAGTACATTTTGAAGTGTGGTCACTGTTCAATGTAGGAGACGCGGCAGCCAATTTGTGCACTGCAAGATCCCACGAACAGCAATGTGATAATGACCGGATCATCTGTTTTAATGATGTTGGTTGAGGGATAAATATTGGCCCCAGGACACCGGGGAGAACTCCCCTGCTCTTCTTCAAATAGTGGCCGTGGAATCTTTTACATCCCCCTGAAAGGGCAGACGGGGCCTCGGTTTAACGTCTCATGTGAAAGGCGGCACCACGGACAGTGCGGCGCTCCCTCAGTACTGCCCCTCCGACAGTGCGGCGCTCCCTCAGTACTGCCCCTCCGACAGTGCGGCGCTCCCTCAGTACTGCCCCTCCGACAGTGCGGCGCTCCCTCAGTACCGCCCCTCCGACAGTGCGGCGCTCCCTCAGTACCGCCCCTCCGACAGTGCAGCGCTCCCTCAGCACCGCCCCTCCGACAGTGCAGCGCTCCCTCAGCACTGCCCCTCCGACAGTGCAGCGCTCCCTCAGTACTGCCCCTCCGACAGTGCAGCGCTCCCTCAGTACTGCCCCTCCGACAGTGCGACGCTCCCTCAGTACTGCCCCTCCGACAGTGCGACGCTCCCTCAGTACTGCCCCGCCGACAGTGCGGCGCTCTCTCAGTACTGCCCCTCCGACAGTGCGACGCTCCCTCAGTACTGCCCCTCCGACAGCGCGGAGCTCCCTCAGTACTGCCCCTCCGACAGTGCGACGCTCCCTCAGTACTGCCCCTCCGACAGCGCGGAGCTCCCTCAGTACTGCCCCTCCGACAGTGCGGCGCTCCCTCAGTACTGACCCTCCCACAGTGCGGCGCTCCCTCAGTACTGCCCCTCCGACAGTGCGGAGCTCCCTCAGTACTGCCCCTCCGACAGTGCGGCAATCGCTCAGTACAGCCCCTCCGACAGTGCAGCACTCCCTCAGTACTGCCCCTCCGACAGTGCGGCGCTCCCTCAGTACTGCCCCTCCGACAGTGCGGC
>JASTWF010000314.1:372812-469074 GCA_030390025.1 Squalus acanthias | reverse complement strand
ACAGTGCGGCGCTCCCTCAGTACTGACCCTCTGACAGTGCAGCACTCCCTCAGTACTGCCCCTCCAACAGTGCAGCGCTCCCTCAGTACTGCCCCTCCGACAGTGCAGCGCTCCCTCAATACTGCCCCTCCGACAGTACGGCTCTCCCTCAGTACTGCCCCTCCAACAGTGCAGCACTCCCTCAGTACTGTCCCTCTGACAGTGCAGCGCTCCCTCAGTACTGCCCCTCCGACAGTGCAGTGCTCCCTCAGTACTGCCCCTCCGACAGTGCAGCGCTCCCTCAGTACTGCCCCTCCGACAGTGCAGCACTCCATCAGTACTGTCCCTCCAACAGTGCAGCACTCCCTCAGTACTGCCCCTCCGACAGTGTGGCTCTCCCTCAGTACTGCCCCTCTGACAGTGCGGCGCCCCCTCAGTACTGCCCCTCCGACAGTGCGGCGCTCCCTCAGTACTGCCCCTCTGACAGTGCGGCGATCCCTCAGTACTGCCCCTCCGACAGTGCGGCGCTCCCTCAGTACTGCCCCTCTGACAGTGCAGCGCTCCCTCAGTACTGCCCCTCCGACAGTGCAGCGCTCCCTCAGTACTGCCCCTCCGACAGTGCAGCGCTCCCTCAGTACTGCCCCTCTGACAGTGCGGCGCTCCCTCAGTACTGCCCCTCTGACAGTGCGGTGCACCCTCAGTACTGCCCCTCCGACAGTGCGGCGCTCCCTCAGTACCGCCCCTCTGACAGTGCGGTGCTCCCTCAGTACTGCCCCTCCGACAGTGCGGTGCTCCCTCAGTACTGCCCCTCCGACAGTGCAGCGCTCCCTCAGTACTGCCCCTCCGACAGTGCAGCGCTCCCTCAGTACTGCCCCTCTGACAGTGCGGCGCTCCCTCAGTACTGCCCCTCTGACAGTGCGGTGCTCCCTCAGTACTGCCCCTCCGACAGTGCGGCGCTCCCTCAGTACCGCCCCTCTGACAGTGCGGTGCTCCCTCAGTACTGCCCCTCCGACAGTGCGGTGCTCCCTCAGTACTGCCCCTCCGACAGTGCGGCGCTCCCTCAGTACTGCCCCTCGGACAGTGCGGTGCTCCCTCAGTACTGCCCCTCCGACAGTGTAGCATCTCGGCGATAGTCTAAAATGGGCGACATCAGATATAAACCCCACACGATTATCCTTTCCAATGACCTCAATAGACAACCAGTGCGATATCGCCCGTTTATACACCTTCGCTGAACTCAAAATAACCCCCTGAGAAAGTGAGAGACTATACGAGCGAGAGAGAGACCGAACTTGTGAGAGAGTGAATGAGTAAATGGAAGAGTGGGGACCTCTTCTGTATATAGAGCCACACACACTAGGCCGCTGCCTGGGACCACAGTGATGTTATACAACCTCTGTCGCATAGATTCATAGAAATTTACATCACTTTACGGTCAATGACCCCAAACTTGGGGGTGTGGCGAACAGTGATGATACCAATCGACTGCAACAGGACATAGAAAGGCTTGCAGAATGGGCAGAGAAGTGGCAGATGGAGTTTAATACAGAGAAGTGTGAGGTGATGCATCTTGGCAGAAGGAACAGGGAGAGGCAATATATACTTAATGGCACAGTTTTAAAGAGTGTGCAGGGACAGAGGGACCTGGGAGTTAATGTGCATAGGTCCCTGAAGGTGGCAGGACATATTGAGAGAGTGGTTAACAAAGCATATGGGATCATGGGTTTCATAAATAGAGGTATTGAGTACAAAAGTAGAGAAGTTATGCAGAACCTTTATAAAGCGCTGGTTAGGCCACAACTGGAGTATTGCGTCCAGTTCTGGTCACCACACGTTAGGAAGGATGCGAAGGCCCTCGAGAGGGTGCAGAGGAGATTTACCAGAATGGTTCCGGGGATGGGGGATCTTAGCTACAAGGACAGGTTGGAGAAGCTGGATTTGTTTGCATTAGAGCAAAGGAGGTTGAGGGGTGATTTGATAGAGGTGTACAAGATTATGACGGGTTTGGATAGGCTAGACAGGGAAAGGCTGTTCCCACTAGTTGATGGTACAAGGACTAGGGGACACAGATTTAAGGTTTTGGGCAAGAGATACAGGGGGGATGTGAGGAAAAACTTTTTTACGCAGCGAGTGGTGAGGACCTGGAACTCGCTGCCGACGGAAGTGGTGGAAGCGGAGACACTCAATGTTTTCAAGGGGAGACTGGATAGGCACTTGAGGGAAATAAACATGCAGGGCTACGGGGATAGAGCGGGGGAATGGGACTGACTGGATTGCTCTACAGAGAGCCGGCATGGACTCGATGGGCCGAATTGCCTCCTTCTGTGCCGTGACTCTATGAGAAGGAGGCCATTCGGCCCATCGTGTCTGTGCCGGCCGACAAAGAGCTCTCCAGCCTAATCCCACTTCCCAGCTCTTGGTCCGTAGCCCTGTAGGTTACGGCACTTCAAGTGCATATCCAAGTACTTTTGTTCCTTTGCTGTTTGTAGTGTACATCAATGATTTAGATATGAATGTAGGAGGTATGATCAGTAAGTTCGCAGGTGACACGAAAATTGGTGGGGTGGTAAATAGCGAGGAGGGAAGCCTCAGGCTACAGGATGATATAGACGGGTTGGTCAGAGGGGCAGAACAGTGGCAAATGGAATTTAACCCTGAAAAGTGTGAGTTGATGCATTTTGGGAGGACTAACAAGGCAAGGGAATACACAATGAATGGTAGGACCCTAGGAAGGACAGAGGATCAGAGGGACCTTGGTGTGCATGTACATAGATCCCTGAAGGCAGCAGGACAGGTAGATAAGGTGGTTAAAAAGGCATATGGGATACTTGCCTTCATTAGCCGAGGCATAGAATATAAGAGCAGGGAGGTTATGATGGAGCTGTACAAAACGCTAGTTAGGCCACAGCTGGAATACTGTGTGCAGTTCTGGTCGCCACACTATAGGAAAGATGTGATTGCATTGGAGAGGGTGCAGAGGAGATTCACCAGGATGTTACCTGGGCTGGAGCGCTTCAGCTATGAAGAGAGACTGGACAGGCTGGGGTTGTTTTCCTTAGAGCAGAGAAGGCTGAGGGGGGACCTGATTGAGGTGTGCAAAATTATGAGGGGCATAGATAGGGTAGATAGAAAGGAACTTTTCCCCTTAGTAGAGGAGTCAATAACAAGGGGGCATAGTTTCAAGGTAAGGGGCAGGAGGTTTAGAGGGGATTTGAGGAAAAACTTTTTCACCCAGAGGGTGGTTGGAATCTGGAACTCACTGCCTGAAAGGGGGGTAGAGGCAGGAACCCTCACAACATTCAAGAAGCATTTAGATGAGCACCTGAAACGCCATAGCATACAAGGCTATGGACCAAGTGCTGGAAAATGGGATTAGAATAGACAGGGCTTGATGGCCGGCGCGGACACGATGGGCCGAAGGGCCTCTTTCTGTGCTGTATAAATCTATGACGCTATGACTTTTTAAATGTGATGAGGGTTTCTGCCTCTACCATCCTTTCAGGCAGTGAGTTCCAGACCCCCACCACCCTCTGGGTGAAAAAGGTTCTCCTCAACTCCCCTCTCATCCTTCTACCAATTACTTAAATCTGTGTCCCCTGGTTTTTGACCCCTCTGCTATGGGAAATAGGTCCTTTCTATCCACTCTATCTCGGCCCCTCATCATTTTATACACCTCAATAAGGTCTCCCCTCAGCCTCCTCTGTTCCAAAGAAAACAGACCCAGACTGTCCAATCTTTCCTCATAGCTAAAATTCTCCAGTCCAGGCAACATCCTTGTAAATCTCCTCTGTACCCTCTCTAGTGCAATCACATCTTTCCTGTAATGTGGTGACCAGAACTGCACGCAGTACTCTAGCTGAGGCCTAACTAGTGTTTTATACAGTTGAAGCATAACCCCCCTGCTCTTGTATTCTATGCCACGGCTAATAAAGGCAAGCATTCCGTATGCCTTCTTAACCACCTTATCTACCTGTCCTGCTACCTTCAGGGATCTGTGGACATTCACTCCAAGGTCCCTCTGTTCCTCTGCACTTCTCTATATGTAGAGTCGCACACAATAGGCCGCAGCCTGGGATCACAGTAGCAACCCGTGTCAATATACACTCTGTACATAAATGACCTGGAGCCTGGTGTGTTGTCAGGCGCTGCGATCACATGCTGCACACAGCTCTGTGATTACACACAGATTTTTAAAAAAAATCTCTCCTGACATTTATTGCTCTGCAATATTCCTCAGAAAGGCCCAGCCAAGTAAAGAGAGGGGCCGGCAATCCCTCAGAGGCTCAGTGGAGCGGGTGTGTGTACCGAGCGGACTGGCGAGAACGGTGGTGTAGCCTGCAGCAGGTGAAGCCAGTCACTCAGGGCCCCAACCATTAAACAAACAAATGGGCCTCATGTTGCTTCATGCAGTGAGGCCTGTCCATTCCAGGCGCACTAACTGAACGTGCTTTATAAATACATTCTCGGGATGTGGGCGGCGCTGGCAGGGCCGGCATTTATTGCCCATCCCGAGTTGCCCCGAGAAGGTGGTGGTTCTTGAAGCAGTTTAATACAATTGAGTGTCGCGCTCGGCCACTTCAGAGGGTAGTTAAGAGGCAACCGCGTTACTGTGGGTCTGGAGTCACTAACAGGCCCAGACCGGGTGAGGACGGCAGGTTTCCTGCCCTAAAGGGACATTAAGATCATCAGAACAGGAGGAGGCCTTTCGGCCCCTCGAGCCTGTTCCGCCATTCAATGAGATCACGGCTGATTTGTACCTTAACTCCATCTACCCGCCTTGGTTCTGTAACCCTTAATACCCTTACCCAACAAAAATCTATCAATCTCAGTTTTGAAATTTTCAATTGACCCCCCCAGCCTCAACAGCTTTTTAGGGGAGAGAGTTCCAGATTTCCACCACCCTTTGTGTGAAGAAGTGCTTCCTGACATCACCCCCTGAATGGCCCAGTTGGGTTTTAAAAGCTCTCCCTCAGTATTGCCCCTCCGACAGTGCAGTGCTCCCTCAGTACTGCCCCTCCGACAGTGCAGCGCTCTCTCTGTACTGCCCCTCCGACAGTGCGGCGCTCCCTCAGTACTGTCCCTCCGACAGTGCAGCGCTCTCTCTGTACTGCCCCTCCGACAGTCCGGCGCTCCCTCAGTACTGCCCCTCCGACAGTGCAGCGCTCTCTCTGTACTGCCCCTCCGACAGTGCGGCGCTCCCTCAGTACTGCGCTCTCTCTGTACTGCCCCTCCGACAGTGCGGCGCTCCCTCAGTACTACCCCTCCGACAGTGCAGCGCTCCCTCAGTACTGCCCCTCCGACAGTGCGGCGCTCCCTCAGTACTGCCCCTCCGACAGTGCGGTGCTCCCTCAGTACTGCCCTCCGACAGTGCGGCACTCCCTCAGTATTGCCCCTCCGACAGTGCGGCACTCCCTCAGTACTGCCCCTTCGACAGTGCAGCGCTCTCTCAGTACCGCCCCTCCGACAGTGCAGCGCTCTCTCTGTACTGCCCTTCCGACAGTGCGGCGCTCTCTCAGTACTGCACTGGGAGTGTCAGCCTGGATTATGCACTCAAATCTCTGGAGTGAGACTTGAACCCACAACCTTTTGACTCAGAGGCGAGGGTGCTGCCCACTGAGCCACGGCTGACACACAAGGAAGCTTGAATTTGGACATCACATCTCTGAAACACTGTCAAAGCAGCGGAGTGGCACTAATTGGACAGCGATGACTCAGAGATGACACTTCTCCCAACTGACAATAAAGATAAAATGTACAGAAACATACTTGCTTTCATTGGCAGTATTCGCACTGTCTCATGTGAGGTGCCAGTATAGCCACCATCCTCTGTGAGGCTGCACGGTCCTGTGATCAGACTGTTAAAAGTGCGACACCCCCTGCTATATCATAAGAACATAAGAACATAAGAAATAGGAGCAGGAGTAGGCCAATCGGCCCCTCGAGCCTGCTCCGCCATTCAATAAGATCATGGCTGATCTGATCCTCACCTCAAATCTAAAGAACACAAGAAGTAGGAGCAGGACCCGGCCACTCAGCCCCTGGGCCCGCTACGCTTTCCATATCGACAGTCATCCTCCAACAATTCACCAACACTGTGAGCCAATGGGACTGTGTGATGGTGGGTTATTGCACCAAAGAGATTGTGAGATGGTGGTTTATAAAAATTAATTCACGGATGTGAGCGTCGCTGGCAAGGCCAGCATTTATTGCCCATCCCTAATTCCCTTTGAGAAGGTGGTGGGGAGCTACCATTTCAGAGGGCAGTTAAGAGTCAACCACATTGCTGTGGGTCTGGAGTCACATATCGGCCAGACCGGGTAAGGACGGCAGATTTCCTTCCCTGAAGAAGAAGAGCAGGGGAGCTCTCCCCGGTGTCCTGGGGCCAATCCCTCAACCAACATAACAAAAACTGATTATCTGGTCATTATCACATTGCAGTTTGTGGGAGCTTGCTGTGCGCAAATTGGCTGCCGCGTTTCCCACAACAGTGACTACACTTCAAAAAGTACTTCATTGGCTGTAAAGCGCTTTGAGACGTCCGGTGGTCGTGAAGGGCGCTATAGAACTGCAAGTTTTTCTTTCTTGACATTAGTGAACTAAATGGGTTTTATACGACAATCTGATAGTTTCATGGTCACTTTTTATTCCTTGAATTTAAATTCCCCAGCTGCTGTGGTGGGATTTGAACTTACGTCTCATGGATCATGGATCATTAGTCCAGGCCTCTGGATTATTAGCCCAGTGACATTCCCACTAGGCTATTGAGGCAGTGAGACTGTGGGGTTCTGGGACAATTAGCAACGCGGGATTTGATTATTCTGGTTCTGAGAAAGGTTCGATTTACTTTATATAGAAAAGAGCAAATTTCAAGGGGGACAGAATTAAAGTTTTCAATGTTGTTCAGTGAATCGACAAAAACTGATTGGCGTAAATTGCTCCTGTGGGGAAAGGTTCAAATCCCATAAACACAAGTTAAAAATGAGGAGGTTAGGACTAGGAAAGAAAGGAAGAATTTGCATTTCTCCAGCGCCTTTCTCAACCTCAGGACGTCCCAAAGCGCTTCACAGCCAATTAATTACTTTTGAAGTGTCGTCACTTTGTAATGTAGGGAATCGAGTTGTGAATTATCTTATTATTGAACTCAACTTAATAAATGGGGTCAGGAGACAGTTAGATTTGTTTGTGACAGAGATAGGATATAATGGGAAAATCAGTAGGTGGGACTGAGGCATAGGGGAGAAGGTGTGTGGGTGGGATTGAGAGACATGGGGAGAAGGTGAGTGGGTGGGATTGAGGGACACGGTGAGAAGGAGGGATGGTGGGATTGAGGGATATTGGGAGAGGGTGGGAATGATCTTGGAAAAAAGGAAGAGAGTTGTTGGAACTATTCGCAGTATTTTGCATTTTGTTTGTGCTAATTTCCTTTTCCTAAGAAACGGGGATTTTGGGAGGTGCTGTGTGCTCTGCAATGTCACGTTGGGCTGGGAATGAATGAGAAGTGATTGTGCTGCATTGAAAACCGCTCCCAGCCGGAAGCAGCACTGAAATCATGAAGCGTTGGGATGTGTCTCAGAGTAGCTTGAACAAGGAGTCACTAGGTGGCGGCACAGGACTGCGACCAGCAGGTTGAGAATCTCCGTGAAGATTTATTATGCAGAATTACATAGAATGTACAGCACAGAAACAGGCCATTCGGCCCCACTGGTCCGTGCCGGTGTTTATGCTCCACACGCGCCTCCTCCCACCACCTCTTCATCTCACCCCATCATCTCTGTGAGAGCTGGGCGATTATTGAAACAGAATTCAATACCTGATATTTACCGTCTCATAAATTTACCAGCTCCAGTGAGATGGTTTACGTGATGCTCCGCACTCTCCGGAGTCCCTCAGAGGTCCCGGGTTCATTTCGGTTCAAAGGGCACCGACTGGCTTCAGAGTTTGTTGGTAAGAGATGGGAGGAGGGGAGAATCAGTTCAAATTCCTGCCTCCATCTATCCTCCAGGGGGCAGAGTGGCCCAGGGGATCTACTGGGGCAGAGTGACCCGGGGGATCTACTGGGGCAGAGTGACCCGGGGGATCTACTGGGTACAGAGTGAGTGGGGGATCTACTGGGTACAGAGTGACCCAGTGGATCTACTGGGTACAGAGTGACCCGGGGATCTACTGGGGCAGAGTGACCCGGGGGATCTACTGGGTACAGAGTGAGTGGGGGATCTACTGGGTACAGAGTGACCCAGTGGATCTACTGGGTACAGAGTGACCCGGGGATCTACTGGGGCAGAGTGGCCCAGGGGATCTACTGGGTACAGAGTGACCCGGGGATCTACTGGGGCAGAGTGACCCGGGGGATCTACTGGGTACAGAGTGACCCGGGGATCTACTGGGGCAGAGTGACCCGGGGGATCTACTGGGTACAGAGTGACCCGGGGATCTACTGGGGCAGAGTGACCCGGGGGATCTACTGGGTACAGAGTGACCCGGGGATCTACTGGGGCAGAGTGACCCGGGGGATCTACTGGGTACAGAGTGACCCGGGGATCTACTGGGGCAGAGTGACCCGGGGGATCTACTTGGGACCGAGTGAGTGGGGGGTCTACTGAGTACAGAGTGACCCGGGGGATCTACTGGGGACAGAGTGAGTGGGGGATCTACTGGGTACAGAGTGACCCAGGGGATCTACTGGGTACAGAGTGACTCGGGGGATCTACTGGGTACAGAATGACCCGGGGGATCTACTGGCTACAGAGGGACCTGGGGGTCTACTGGGTACAGAGTGGCCCGGGGGAATCTACTGGGTACAGAGTGACCCGGGGATCTACTGGGTACAGAGTGACCCAGGGATCTACTGGGTACAGAGTGACCCGGGGATCTACTGGGTACAGAGTGACCCCGGGGATCTACTGGGTACCGAGTGACCAAGGGGATCTACTGGGTACAGAGTGGCCCCGTGGATCTACTGGGTACAGAGTGGGCGGAAGATCTATTGGGTACAGAGTGAGCATGGAGATCTACTGGGTACAGAGTGAGCAGGGGATCTACTGGGCACGGAGTGACCTGAGGAATCTACTGGGGACAGAGTGGCCGGGGGATCTACTGGGTACAGAGTGACCCAGGGATCTACTGGGTACAGAGTGGCCCGGGGGATCTACGGGGTACAGAGTGACCCAGGGATTTACTGGGTACAGAGTGACCTGGGAATCTACCGGGGACAGAGTGATCAGGGGATCTACTGGGTAGAGTGTCCCAGGCATCTACTGGGTACAGAGTGAGCCATGGGGATATACTGGGAACAGAGTTAGCCTGAGAGATCTACTGGGTACAGAGTGAGCCCAGGGGATCTACTGGGAACAGAGTGACCCAGGGATCTACTGGGTACAGAGTGATCTGGGGATCTACTGGATACAGAGTGACAGGGGGATCTACTTGGTACAGAGTGGCCCCGGGGATCTACTGGACACAGAGTGACCTGGGGATCTACTGGGATGGAGTGGCCCCGGGGATCTACTGGAGACAGAGTGGTCTGGGGATCTACTGGGTACAGAGTGTCCCCGGGGGATCTACTGGGTACAGAGTGGCCCTGGGGATCTACTGGGTACAGAGTGGCCTGGGGATCTACTGGGTACAGAGTGAGCGGAAGATCTACTGGGTACAGAGTGAGCATGGAGATCTACTGGGTACAGATTGACATGGGGATCTACTGGGTACAGAGTGACTTGGGGGGTCTACTGGGTACAGAGTGACCCCGGGTGATCTACTGGGTACAGAGTGACCATGGGGATCTACTGGGTACAGAGTGGCCCAGGGGATCTACTGGGTACAGAGTGGTCTGGGGATCTACTGGGTACAGAGTGAGCGGAAGATCTACTGGGTACAGAGTGAGCATGGAGATCTACTGGGTACAGAGTGAGCAGGGGATCTACTGGGTACAGATTGAGCCGGGGAATCTACTGGGGACAGAGTGACCGGGGGATCTACTGGATACAGAGTGACCCAGGGATCTACTGGGTACAGAGTGACCTGGGGGATCTATGGGGTACAGAGTGACCCGGGGATTTGCTGGGTACAGAGTGACCCGGGGAACTACTGGGGCAGAGTGGCCTGGGGATCTACTGGGGACAGTGTGATCTGAGGATCTACTGGGTACAGTGACCCGGGGGATCTGCTGGGGACAGAGTGACCCGGGAATCTACTGGGGACAGAGTTACCTCAGGATCTACTGGGGACAGAGTGACCTGGGGAACTACTGGGTACAGAGTGACCCAGGGGATCTACTAGCTACAGAGTGACCCAGGGGATCTACTGGGAACAGAGTGACCTGGGGATCTACTGGGTACAGAGGGACCTGGGGATCTACTGGGTACAGAGTGACTTGGGGGGTCTACTGGGTACAGAGTGACCCAGGGTATCTACTGGGTACAGAGTGGCCATGGGGATCTACTGGGTACAGAGTGGCCTGGGGATCTACTGGGTACAGAGTGACCCGGGGATCTACTGGGTACAGAGTGACCCCGGGTGATCTACTGGGTACAGAGTGACCCAGGGTATCTACTGGGTACAGAGTGGCCATGGGGATCTACCGGGTACAGAGTGACCCAGGGGATCTACTGGGTACAGAGTGAGCAGAAGATCTACTGGGTACAGAGTGAGCATGGAGATCTACCGGGTACAGAGTGAGCAGGGGATCTACTGGATACAGAGTGACCCAGGGATCTACTGGGTACAGAGTGACCTGGGGGATCTATGGGGTACAGAGTGACCCAGGGATTTGCTGGGTACAGAGTGACCCAGGGAACTACTGGGGCAGAGTGGCCTGGGGATCTACTGGGGACAGAGTGGTCTGAGGATCTACTGAGTACAGTGACCCGGGGGATCTGCTGGGGACAGAGTGACCCGGGAATCTACTGGGGACAGAGTGACCGGGGGATCTACTGGATACAGAGTGACCCAGGGATCTACTGGGTACAGAGTGATTTGGGGGATCTATGGGGTACAGAGTGACCCGGGGATTTGCTGGGTACAGAGTGACCCGGGGAACTACTGGCGCAGAGTGGCCTGGGGATCTACTGGGGACAGTGTGGTCTGAGGATCTACTGGGTACAGTGACCCAGGGGATCTGCTGGGGACAGAGTGACCCGGGAATCTACTGGGGACAGAGTTACCTCAGGATCTACTGGGGACAGAGTGACCTAGGGAACTACTGGGTACAGAGTGACCCTGGGGATCTACTAGCTACAGAGTGACCCAGGGGATCTACTGGGAACAGAGTGACCTGGGGATCTACTGGGTACAGAGTGACTTGGGGGTCTACTGGGTACAGAGTGACCCGGGGATCTACTGGGTACATAGTGACCTGGGGATCTACTGGGTACAGAGTGACCCGGGGATCTACTGGGTACAGAGTGACCCGGGGATCTACTGGGTACAGAGTGATCCAGGGGATCTACTGGGTACAGAGTGACCAAGGGGATCTACTGGGTACAGAGTGGCCCGGGGGATCTACTGGGTACAGAGTGGGCGGAACATCTATTGGGTACAGAGTGAGCATGGAGATCTACTGGGTACAGAGTGAGCAGGGGATCTACTGGGCACGGAGTGATCTGAGGAATCTACTGGGGACAGAGTGGCCGGGGGATCTACTGGGTACAGAGTGACATGGGGATCTACTGGGTACAGAGTGGCCCGGGGGATCTACGGGGTACAGAGTGACCCAGGGATTTACTGGGTACAGAGTGACCTGGGAATCTACTGGGTACACTGTGACCTGGGGATCTACTGGGGACAGAGTGATCCGGGGATCTACTGGGTAGAGTGTCCCAGGCATCTACTGGGTACAGAGTGAGCCATGGGGATATACTGGGAACCGAGTTAGCCTGAGAGATCTACTGGGTACAGAGTGGGCCCAGGGGATCTACTGGGAACAGAGTGACCCGGGGATCTACTGGGTACAGAGTGATCTGGGGATCTACTGGGTACAGAGTGACCGGGGATCTACTTGGTACAGAGTGACCCCGGTGGATCTACTGGACACAGGGTGACCTGGGGATCTACTGGGACAGAGTGGCCCCGGGGATCTAGTGGAGACAGAGTTGTCCGGGGATCTACTGGGTACAGAGTGTCCTGGGGGATCTACTGGGTACAGAGTGACCATGGGGATCTACTGGGTACAGAGTGGCCCAGGGGATCTACTGGGCACAGAGTGGCCTGGGGATCTACTGGGTACAGAGTGAGCGGAAGATCTACTGGGTACAGAGTGAACATGGAGATCTACTGGGTACAGATTGACATGGGGATCTACTGGGTACAGAGTGACTTGGGGGGTCTACTGGGTACAGAGTGACCCGGGGGATCTACTGGGTACAGAGTGACCCGGGGATCTACTGGGTGCAGAGTGACCCCGGGTGATCTACTGGGTACAGAGTGACCATGGGGATCTACTGGGTACATAGTGGCCCAGGGGATCTACTGGGTACAGAGTGACCCGGGAATTTACTGGGTACACTGTGACCTGGGGATCTACTGGGGACAGAGTGACCCGGGATCTACTGGGTAGAGTGTCCCACGCATCTACTGGGTACAGAGTGAGCCATGGGGATATACTGGGAACAGAGTGAGTCTGAGAGATCTACTGGGTACAGAGTGGCCCGGGGTTCTACTGGGTACAGAGTGAGCCTGGGGGATCTACTGGGAACAGAGTGGCCTAGGGATCTACTGAGGCAGAGTGACCCAGGGGATCTACTGGGTACAGAGTGACCCCGGGGATCTACTGGACACAGAGTGACCCAGGGATCTACTGGGTACCGAGTGACCCAGGGGATCTACTGGGTACAGAGTGACCCAGGGATTTACTGGGTACAGAGTGACCCGGGAATTTACTGGGTATACTGTGACCTGGGGATCTACTGGAGACAGAGTGATCCTGGGATCTACTGGGTACAGAGTGACATGGGGATCTACTGGGCACAGAGTGGCATGGGGATCTACTGGGTACAGAGTGACCCCGGGGGATCTATTGGACACCGAGTGACCTGGGGATCTACTGGGACAGAGTGGCCCGGGGATCTACTGGGGACATAATGGTCTGGGGATCTACTGGGTACCGAGTGAGCATGGGGATCTACTGGGTACAGAGTGACCCTGGGGGGTCTACTGGTTACAGAGTGACCTGGGGGATCTACTGGGTACAGAGTGGCCTGGGGAATCTACTGGGTACAAAGTGAGCGGAAGATCTACTGGGTACAGAATGAGCCTGGAGATCTACTGGGTACAGGTTGACATGGGGATCTACTGGGTACAGAGTGACTTGGGGGTATACTGGGTACAGAGTGACCGGGGGGATCTACTGGGTACAGAGTGACCCGGGGATCTACTGGATACAGAGTGACCCCGGGTGATCTACTGGGTACAGAGTGACCCAGGGGATCTACGGGGTACAGAGTGTCACAGGGGATCTACTGGGTACCGAGTGGCCTGGTGATCTACTGGGTACAGAGTGAGCATGGAGATCTACTGGGTACAGAGTGACCCCAGGGGATCTATTGGACACCGAGTGACCTGGGGATCTACTGGGACAGAGTGGCCCGGGGATCTACTGGGGACAGAATGGTCTGGTGATCTACTGGGTACCGAGTGAGTATGGGGATCTACTGGGTACAGATTGACATGGGGATCTACTGGGTACAGATTGACATGGGGATCTACTGGGTACAGAGTGACTTGGGGGGTCTACTGGGTACAGAGTGACCGGGGGATCTACTGGGTACAGAGTGACCCGGGGATCTACTGGGTACAGAGTGACCGGGGGGGATCTACTGGCTACAGAGGGACCTGGGGGTCTACTGGGTACAGAGTGGCCCGGGGGAATCTACTGGGTACAGAGTGGCCTGGGGGATCTACTGGGTACAGAGTGAGCATGGGGATCTACTGGGTACATGGTGACCCTGGGGATCTACTGGGTACAGAGTGGCCCGGGGGATCTACTGGATACCGAGTGAGCATGGGGATCTACTGGATACAGAGTGACCCTGGGGGATCTACTGGGTACAGAGTGAGCTGTGGATCTACTGGGGGCATAATGACCAGGGGATCTACTGGGGACAGAGTGACCCGGGGATCTACCAGGTGCCGAGTGACACAGGGGATCTACTGGGTACAGAGTGGCCCAGGGGATCTACTGGGTACAGAGTGACATGGGGGTCTACAGGGCAGAGTGTCCCAGGGATCTACTGGGGACAGAGTGGTATGGGATCTACTGGAGACAAAGATGTCTGGGGATCTACTGGGTACAGTAACCCAGGGATCTGCTGGGGACAGAGTGACCTGGGAATCTACTGGGGACAGAGTGACCTGGGGATCTACTAGGGACAGAGTGACCCTGGGGATCTACTGAGTACAGAGTGAGCTGGGGATCTACTGGGGACATAATGACCATGGGGTCCACTGGGGACAAAGTGACATGGGGACCTACTGGATGCACAGTGACCCAGGGATCTACTGGACACAGAGTGTCCCAGGGATCTACTGGACACAGAGTGACCCGGGTATCTGCTGGGGACAGAGTAACCCTGAGGGATCTACTGGGTACAGAGTGACCCGGGAATCTACTGGGTACAATGTGACCCAGGGATCTACTGGGTACAGAGTGAGCCTGGTGGATCTACTGTGAACAGAGTGACCTAGGGATCTACTGGGGCAGAGTGACCCGGGATCTACTGGATACAGAGTGTCACGTGGGATCTACTGGGTACAGAGTGAACCAGGGGATCTACTGGGTACAGAGTGGCCCGGGGGGATCTACCGGGTACAGAGTGAGTGGAAGATCTATTGGGTACAGAGTGAGCATGGAGATCTACTGGGTACAGAGTGAGCAGGGGATCTACTGGGCACTGAGTGACGTGGGGAATATACTGGGGACAGAATGACCGGGGATTCTACTGGGTACAGAGTGACCTGGGGATTTACTGGGTACAGAGTGACCCGGGAATTTACTGGGTACACTGTGACCTGGGGATCTACTGGGGACAGAGTGACCCGGGGATCTACTGGGTAGAGTGTCCCAGGCATCTACTGGGTACAGAGTGAGCCATGGGTATATACTGGGAACAGAGTGAGCCTGAGAGATCTACTGGGTACAGAGTGGCCCGGAGTTCTACTGGGTACAGAGTGAGCCTGGGGGATCTACTGGGAACATAGTGACCTAGGGATCTACTGAGGCAGAGTGACCCAGGGGATCTACTGGGTACAGAGTGACCCGGGGGATCTACTGGACACATAGCGATCCAGGGATTCACTGGGCACAGAGTGACCCAGGGATCTACTGGGTACCGAATGACCCAGGGGATCTACTGTGTACAGAGTGACCCAGGGATCTACTGGGTACAGAGTGGTCCAGGGGATCTACTGTGTACAGAGTGGCCTGGGGATCTACTGGGTACAGAGTGAGCGGAAGATCTACTGGGTACAGAGTGAACATGGAGATCTACTGGGTACAGATTGACATGGGGATCTACTGGGTACAGAGTGACTTGGGGGGTCTACTGGGTACAGAGTGATCCGGGGGATCTACTGGGCACAGAGTGTCCTGGGGATCTACTGGGTGCAGAGTGACCATGGGTGATCTACTGGGTACAGAGTGACCCAGGGGATCTACTGGGTACAGAGTGGCCCAGGGGATCTACTGGGTACAGAGTGGTCTGGGGATCTACTGGGTACAGAGTGAGCGGAAGATCTACTGGGTACAGAGTGACCCCGGGTGATCTACTGGACACAGAGTGACCCAGGGGATCTACTGGGTACAGAGTGAGCATGGAGATCTACTGGGTACAGAGTGAGAATGGGGATCTACTGGGTACAGATTGAGCCGGGGAATCTACTGCGGACAGAGTGACCGGGGGATCTACTGGATACAGAGTGACCCAGGGATCTACTGGATACAGAGTGACCCAGGGATCTACTGGGTACAGAGTGACCTGGGGGATCTATGGGGTACAGAGTGACCCGGGGATTTGCTGGGTACAGAGTGACCCGGGGAACTACTGGGGCAGAGTGGCCTGGGGATCTACTGGGGACAGTGTGGTCTGAGGATCTACTTGGTACAGTGACCCGGGGAATCTGCTGGGGACAGAGTGACCCGGGAATCTACTGGGGACAGAGTTACCTCAGGATCTACTGGGGACCGAGTGACCTGGGGAACTACTGGGTACAGAGTGACCCAGGGGATCTACTAGCTACAGAGTGACCCAGGGGATCTACTGGGAACAGAGTGGCCTGGGGATCTACTGGGTACAGAGTGAGTGGAAGATCTACTGAGTACAGAGTGAGCATGGAGATCTACTGGGTACAGATTGACATGGGGATCTACTGGGGACAGAGTGACCTGGGGAACTACTGGGTACAGAGTGACCTAGGGGATCTACTGGGAACAGAGTGACCTGGGGATCTACTGGGTACAGAGTGACTTGGGGGGTCTACTGGGTACAGAGTGACCCGGGGGATCTACTGGGTACAGAGTGACCTGGGGATCTACTGGGTACAGAGTGACTCGGGGGATCTACTGGGTACAGAGTGACCCGGGGGATCTACTGGCTACAGAGGGACCTGGGGGTCTACTGGGTACAGAGTGGCCCGGGGGAATCTACTGGGTACAGAGTGTCGCGCAGGATCTACTGGGTGCAGAGTGACCAGGGGATCTACTGGGTACAGAGTGGCCGGTGGGATCTACTGGGTAAAGAGTGGCCCGGGGGATCTACTGGGTACAGAGTGAGCATGGGGATCTACTGTGTACAGGGTGACCCTGGGGGATCTACTGGGTACAGAGTGGCCTGTGGGATCTACTGGGTAAAGAGTGGCATGTGGGATCTACTGGGTACAGAGTGAGAATGGGGATCTACTGGATACAGAGTGACCCTGGGGGATCTACTGGGTACAGAGTGAGCTGTGGATCTACTGGGGACATAATGACATGGGCATCTACTGGGGACAGAGTGACCCAGGGATCTACCGGGTGTCGAGTGACTCAGGGGTCTACTGGGCACAGAGTGACCAGGGGATCTACTGGGTACAGAGTGACATGGGGATCTACAGGGCAGAGTGCCCCAGGGATCTACTGGGGACATAGTGGTCTGGGATCTACTGGAGACAAAGATGTCTGGGGATCTACTGGGTACAGTAACCCGGGGATCTGCTGGGGACAGAGTGACCTGGGAATCTACTGGGGACAGAGTGACCTGGGAATCTACTGGGGACAAAGTGACCTGGGGATCTACTGGATGCACAGTGACGCGGGGATCTACTGGACACAGAGTGTCCCGGGGATCTACTGGACACAGAGTGACCCGGGTATCTGCTGGGAACAGAGTAACCATGAGGGATCTACTGGGTACAGAGTGCCACATGGGATCTACTGGGTACAGAGTGAACCAGGGGATCTACTGGGTACAGAGTGGCAGGGGGGATCTACCCGGTACAGAGTGAGCGGAAGATCTATTGGGTACAGAGTGAGCATGGAGATCTACTGGGTACAGAGTGAGCAGGGGATCTACTGGGCACTGAGTGACCTGGGGAATCTACTGGGGACAGAATGACCGGGGATTCTACTGGGTACAGAGTGACCTGGGGATTAACTGGGTACAGAGTGACCCGGGAATTTACTGGGTACACTGTGACCTGGGGATCTACTGGGGACAGAGTGACCCAGGATCTACTGGGTAGAGTGTCCCACGCATCTACTGGGTACAGAGTGAGCCATGGGGATATACTGGGAACAGAGTGAGTCTGAGAGATCTACTGGGTACAGAGTGGCCCGGGGTTCTACTGGGTACAGAGTGAGCCTGGGGGATCTACTGGGAACAGAGTGGCCTAGGGATCTACTGAGGCAGAGTGACCCAGGGGATCTACTGGGTACAGAGTGACCCCGGGGATCTACTGGGCACAGAGTGACCTGGGGATCTACTGGGCATAGAGTGACCCAGGGGATTTACTGGGTACCGAGTGACCCAGGGGATCTACTGGGTACAGAGTGACCCGGGGATTTACTGGGTACAGAGTGACCCGGGAATTTACTGGGTACACTGTGACCTGGGGATCTACTGGAGACAGAGTGATCCAGGGATCTACTGGGTACAGAGTGACATGGGGATCTACTGGGTACAGAGTGGCATGGGGATCTACTGGGTACAGAGTGACCCGGGGGGATCTATTGGACACCGAGTGACCTGGGGATCTACTGGGACAGAGTGGCCCGGGCATCTACTGGGGACATAATGGTCTGGGGATCTACTGGGTACCGAGTGAGCATGGGGATCTACTGGGTACCGAGTGACCCTGGGGGGTCTACTGGGTACAGAGTGACCTGGGGGATCTACTGGGTACAGAGTGGCCTGGGGATCTACTGGGTACAGAGTGAGCGGAAGATCTACTGGGTACAGAGTGAGCATGGAGATCTACTGGGTACAGGTTGACATGGGGATCTACTGGGTACAGAGTGACTTGGGGGGTCTACTGGGTACAGAGTGACCGGGGGATCTACTGGTTACAGAGTGACCCGGGGATCTACTGGGTAGAGAGGGACCCCGGGTGATCTACTGGGTACAGAGTGACCCAGGGGATCTACGGGGTATTTCGTGTCACAGGGGATCTACTGGGTACCGAGTGGCCTGGTGATCTACTGGGTACAGAGTGAGCATGGAGATCTACTGGGTACAGAGTGAGCATGGAGATCTACTGGGTACAGAGTGAGCAGGGGATCTACTGGGTACATATTTAGCCGGGGAATCTACTGTGGACAGAGTGACCGGGGGATCTACTGGATACAGAGTGACACAGGGATCTACTGGGTACAGAGTGACCTGGGGGATCTATGGGGTACAGAGTGACCCGGGGATTTGCTGGGTACAGAGTGACCCGGGGAACTACTGGGGCAGAGTGGCCTGGGGATCTACTGGGGACAGAGTGGTCTGAGGATCTACTGAGTACAGTGAACTGGGGGATCTGCTGGGGACAGAGTGACCTGGGAATCTACTGGGGACAGAGTTACCTCGGGATCTACTGGGGACAGAGTGACCTGGGGAATTACTGGGTACAGAGTGACCCAGGGGATCTACTAGCTACAGAGTGACCCAGGGGATCTACTGGGAACAGAGTGACCTGGGGATCTACTGGGTACAGAGTGACTTGGGGGGTCTACTGGGTACAGAGTGACCCGGGGGATCTACTGGGTACAGAGTGACCCGGGGATCTACTGGGTACAGAGTGACCCCGGGTGATCTACTGGGTACAGAGTGACCATGGGGATCTACTGGGTACAGAGTGGCCCAGGGGATCTACTGGGTACAGAGTGGTCTGGGGATCTACTGGGTACAGAGTGAGCGGAAGATCTACTGGGTACATAGTGAGCATGGAGATCTACTGGGTACAGAGTGAGCAGGGGATCTACTGGGTACAGATTGAGCCGGGGAATCTACTGGGGACAGAGTGGCCGGGGGATCTACTGGATACAGAGTGACCCAGGGATCTACTGGGTACAGAGTGACCTGGGGGATCTATGGGGTACAGAGTGACCCGGGGATTTGCTGGGTACAGAGTGACCCGGGGAACTACTGGGGCAGAGTGGCCTGGGGATCTACTGGGGACAGTGTGATCTGAGGATCTACTGGGTACAGTGACCCGGGGGATCTGCTGGGGACAGAGTGACCCGGGAATCTACTGGGGACAGAGTTACCTCAGGATCTACTGGGGACAGAGTGACCTGGGGAACTACTGGGTACAGAGTGACCCAGGGGATCTACTAGCTACAGAGTGACCCAGGGGATCTACTGGGAACAGAGTGACCTGGGGATCTACTGGGTACAGAGGGACCTGGGGATCTACTGGGTACAGAGTGACTTGGGGGGTCTACTGGGTACAGAGTGACCCAGGGTATCTACTGGGTACAGAGTGGCCATGGGGATCTACTGGGTACAGAGTGGCCTGGGGATCTACTGGGTACAGAGTGACCCGGGGATCTACTGGGTACAGAGTGACCCCGGGTGATCTACTGGGTACAGAGTGACCCAGGGTATCTACTGGGTACAGAGTGGCCATGGGGATCTACCGGGTACAGAGTGACCCGGGGATCTACTGGGTACAGAGTGAGCAGAAGATCTACTGGGTACAGAGTGAGCATGGAGATCTACCGGGTACAGAGTGAGCAGGGGATCTACTGGATACAGAGTGACCCAGGGATCTACTGGGTACAGAGTGACCTGGGGGATCTATGGGGTACAGAGTGACCCAGGGATTTGCTGGGTACAGAGTGACCCAGGGAACTACTGGGGCAGAGTGGCCTGGGGATCTACTGGGGACAGAGTGGTCTGAGGATCTACTGAGTACAGTGACCCGGGGGATCTGCTGGGGACAGAGTGACCCGGGAATCTACTGGGGACAGAGTGACCGGGGGATCTACTGGATACAGAGTGACCCAGGGATCTACTGGGTACAGAGTGATTTGGGGGATCTATGGGGTACAGAGTGACCCGGGGATTTGCTGGGTACAGAGTGACCCGGGGAACTACTGGCGCAGAGTGGCCTGGGGATCTACTGGGGACAGTGTGGTCTGAGGATCTACTGGGTACAGTGACCCAGGGGATCTGCTGGGGACAGAGTGACCCGGGAATCTACTGGGGACAGAGTTACCTCAGGATCTACTGGGGACAGAGTGACCTAGGGAACTACTGGGTACAGAGTGACCCAGGGGATCTACTAGCTACAGAGTGACCCAGGGGATCTACTGGGAACAGAGTGACCTGGGGATCTACTGGGTACAGAGTGACTTGGGGGGTCTACTGGGTACAGAGTGACCCGGGGATCTACTGGGTACATAGTGACCTGGGGATCTACTGGGTACAGAGTGACCCGGGGATCTACTGGGTACAGAGTGACCCGGGGATCTACTGGGTACAGAGTGATCCCAGGGATCTACTGGGTACAGAGTGACCAAGGGGGTCTACTGGGTACAGAGTGGTCCGGGGGATCTACTGGGTACAGAGTGGGCGGAAGATCTATTGGGTACAGTGTGAGCATGGAGATCTACTGGGTACAGAGTGAGCAGGGGATCTACTGGGCACGGAGTGATCTGAGGAATCTACTGGGGACAGAGTGGCCGGGGGATCTACTGGGTACAGAGTGACATGGGGATCTACTGGGTACAGAGTGGCCCGGGGGATCTACGGGGTACAGAGTGACCCAGGGATTTACTGGGTACAGAGTGACCTGGGAATCTACTGGGTACACTGTGACCTGGGGATCTACTGGGGACAGAGTGATCCGGGGATCTACTGGGTAGAGTGTCCCAGGCATCTACTGGGTACAGAGTGAGCCATGGGGATATACTGGGAACCGAGTTAGCCTGAGAGATCTACTGGGTACAGAGTGGGCCCAGGGGATCTACTGGGAACAGAGTGACCCGGGGATCTACTGGGTACAGAGTGATCTGGGGATCTACTGGGTACAGAGTGACCGGGGATCTACTTGGTACAGAGTGACCCCGGTGGATCTACTGGACACAGGGTGACCTGGGGATCTACTGGGACAGAGTGGCCCCGGGGATCTAGTGGAGACAGAGTTGTCCGGGGATCTACTGGGTACAGAGTGTCCTGGGGGATCTACTGGGTACAGAGTGACCATGGGGATCTACTGGGTACAGAGTGGCCCAGGGGATCTACTGGGCACAGAGTGGCCTGGGGATCTACTGGGTACAGAGTGAGCGGAAGATCTACTGGGTACAGAGTGAACATGGAGATCTACTGGGTACAGATTGACATGGGGATCTACTGGGTACAGAGTGACTTGGGGGGTCTACTGGGTACAGAGTGACCCGGGGATCTACTGGGTACAGAGTGACCCGGGGATCTACTGGGTGCAGAGTGACCCCGGGTGATCTACTGGGTACAGAGTGACCATGGGGATCTACTGGGTACATAGTGGCCCAGGGGATCTACTGGGTACAGAGTGGCCCGGGGATCTACTGGGTACAGAGGGAGCGGAAGATCTACTGGGTACAGAGTGACCCCGGGTGATCTACTGGGCACAGAGTGACTCAGGGGATCTACTGGGTACAGAGTGAGCATGGAGATCTACTGGGTGCAGAGTGAGCAGGGGATCTACTGGGTACAGATTGAGCCAGGGAATCTACTGGGGACAGAGTGACCGGGGGATCTACTGGATACAGAGTGACACAGGGATCTACTGGGTACAGAGTGACCTGGGGGATCTATGGGGTACAGAGTGACCCGGGGATTTGCTGGGTACAGAGTGACCCGGGGAACTACTGGGGCAGAGTGGCCTGGGGATCTACTGGGGACAGTGTGGTCTGAGGATCTACTGGGTACAGTGACCCAGGGGATCTGCTGGGGACAGAGTGACCCGGGAATCTACTGGGGACAGAGTTACCTCAGGATCTACTGGGGACAGAGTGACCTGGGGAACTACTGGGTACAGAGTGACCCAGGGGATCTACTAGCTACAGAGTGACCCAGGGGATCTACTGGGAACAGAGTGACCTGGGGATCTACTGGGTACAGAGTGAGCGGAAGATCTACTGGGTACAGATTGACATGGGGATCTACTGGGGAGAGAGTGACCTGGGGAACTACTGGGTACAGAGTGACCCAGGGGATCTACTAGCTACAGAGTGACCTAGGGGATCTACTGGGAACAGAGTGACCTGGGGATCTACTGGGTACAGAGTGACTTGGGGGGTCTACTGGGTACAGAGTGACCTGGGGGATCTACTGGGTACAGAGTGACCTGGGGATCTACTGGGTACAGAGTGACTCGGGGGATCTACTGGGTACAGAATGACCCGGGGGATCTACTGGCTACAGAGGGACCTGGGGGTCTACTGGGTACAGAGTGGCCCGGGGGAATCTACTGGGTACAGAGTGTCGCACAGGATCTACTGGGTACAGAGTTACCAGGGGGTCTACTGGGTACAGAGTGGCCTGTGGGATCTACTGGGTAAAGAGTGGCCCGGGGGATCTACTGGGTACAGAGTGAGCATGGGGATCTACTGTGTACAGGGTGACCCTGGGGGATCTACTGGGTACAGAGTGGCCTGTGGGATCTACTGGGTAAAGAGTGGCATGTGGGATCTACTGGGTACAGAGTGAGAATGGGGATCTACTGGATACAGAGTGACCCTGGGGGATCTACTGGGCACAGAGTGACCCAGGGGATCTACTGGGTACAGAGTGGCCCAGGGGATCTACTGGGTACAGAGTGGCCTGGGGATCTACTGGGTACAGAGTGAGCGGAAGATCTACTGGGTACAGAGTGACCCCGGGTGATCTACTGGGCACAGAGTGACCCAGGGGATCTACTGGGTACAGAGTGAGAATGGAGATCTACTGGGTACAGAGTGAGCAGGGGATCTACTGGGTACAGATTGAGCCGGGGAATCTACTGGGGACAGAGCGACCGGGGGATCTACTGGATACAGAGTGACCCAGGGATCTACTGGGTACAGAGTGACCTGGGGGATCTATGGGGTACAGAGTGACCCGGGGATTTGCTGGGTACAGAGTGACCCGGGGAACTACTGGGGCAGAGTGACCTGGGGATCTACTGGGGACAGTGTGGTCTGAGGATCTACTGGGTACAGTGACCCGGGGGATCTGCTGGGGACAGAGTGACCCGGGAATCTACTGGGGACAGAGTTACCTCAGGATCTACTGGGGACAGAGTGACCTGGGGAACTACTGGGTACAGAGTGACCCAGGGGATCTACTAGCTACAGAGTGACCCAGGGGGTCTACTGGGAACAGAGTGGCCTGGGGATCTACTGGGTACAGAGTGAGCGGAAGATCTACTGGGTACAGAGTGAGCATGGAGATCTACTGGGTACAGATTGACATGGGGATCTACTGAGGACAGAGTGACCTGGGGAACTACTGGGTACAGAGTGACCCAGGGGATCTACTAGCTACAGAGTGACCTAGGGGATCTACTGGGGACAGAGTGACCTGGGGATCTACTGGGTACAGAGTGACTTGGGGGGTCTACTGGGTACAGAGTGACCCGGGGGATCTACTGGGTACAGAGTGACCTGGGGATCTATTGGGTACAGAGTGACTCGGGGGATCTACTGGGTACAGAGTGACCCGGGGGATCTACTGGCTACAGAGGGACCTGGGGGTCTACTGGGTACAGAGTGGCCCGGGGGAATCTACTGGGTACAGAGTGTCGCGCAGTATCTACTGGGTACAGAGTGACCTGGGGGTCTACTGGGTAAAGAGTGGCCCGGGGGATCTACTGGGTACAGAGTGAGCATGGGGATCTACTGTGTACAGGGTGACCCTGGGGGATCCACTGGGTACAGAGTGGCCTGTGGGATCTAATGGGTAAAGAGTGGCCTGTGAGATCTACTGGGTACAGAGTGAGAATGGGGATCTACTGGATACAGAGTGACCCTGGGGGATCTACTGGGTACAGAGTGAGCTGTGGATCTACTGGGGACATAATGACATGGGGATCTACTGGGGACAGAGTGACCCAGGGATCTACCGGGTGCCGAGTGACTCAGGGATCTACTGGGCACAGAATGACCAGGGGATCTACTGGGTACAGAGTGACATGGGGATCTACAGGGCAGAGTGTCCCAGGGATCTACTGGGGACAGAGTGGTCTGGGATCTACTGGAGACAAATATGTCTGGGGATCTACTGGGTACAGTAACCCGGGGATCTGCTGGGGACAGAGTGACCTGGGAATCTACTGGGGACAGAGTGACCTGGGAATCTACTGGGGACAAAGTGACCTGGGGATCTACTGGATGCACAGTAATGCGGGGATCTACTGGACACAGAGTGTCCCGGGGATCTACTGGACACAGAGTGACCCGGGTATCTGCTGGGAACAGAGTAACCATGAGGGATCTACTGGGTACAGAGTGCCACATGGGATCTACTGGGTACAGCGTGAACCAGGGGATCTACTGGGTACAGAGTGGCGGGGGATCTACCCGGTACAGAGTGAGTGGAAGATCTATTGGGTACAGAGTGAGCATGGAGATCTACTGGGTACAGAGTGAGCAGGGGATCTACTGGGCACTGAGTGACCTGGGGAATCTACTGGGGACAGAATGACTGGGGATTCTACTGGGTACAGAGTGACCTGGGGATTAACTGGGTACAGAGTGACCCGGGAATTTACTGGGTACACTGTGACCTGGGGATCTACTGGGGACAGAGTGACCCGGGATCTACTGGGTAGAGTGTCCCACGCATCTACTGGGTACAGAGTGAGCCATGGGGATATACTGGGAACAGAGTGAGTCTGAGAGATCTACTGGGTACAGAGTGGCCCGGGGTTCTACTGGGTACAGAGTGAGCCTGGGGGATCTACTGGGAACAGAGTGGCCTAGGGATCTACTGAGGCAGAGTGACCCAGGGGATCTACTGGGTACAGAGTGACCCCGGGGATCTACTGGACACAGAGTGACCCAGGGATCTACTGGGTACCGAGTGACCCAGGGGATCTACTGGGTACAGAGTGACCCAGGGATTTACTGGGTACAGAGTGACCCGGGAATTTACTGGGTATACTGTGACCTGGGGATCTACTGGAGACAGAGTGATCCTGGGATCTACTGGGTACAGAGTGACATGGGGATCTACTGGGCACAGAGTGGCATGGGGATCTACTGGGTACAGAGTGACCCCGGGGGATCTATTGGACACCGAGTGACCTGGGGATCTACTGGGACAGAGTGGCCCGGGGATCTACTGGGGACATAATGGTCTGGGGATCTACTGGGTACCGAGTGAGCATGGGGATCTACTGGGTACAGAGTGACCCTGGGGGGTCTACTGGTTACAGAGTGACCTGGGGGATCTACTGGGTACAGAGTGGCCTGGGGAATCTACTGGGTACAAAGTGAGCGGAAGATCTACTGGGTACAGAATGAGCCTGGAGATCTACTGGGTACAGGTTGACATGGGGATCTACTGGGTACAGAGTGACTTGGGGGTATACTGGGTACAGAGTGACCGGGGGGATCTACTGGGTACAGAGTGACCCGGGGATCTACTGGATACAGAGTGACCCCGGGTGATCTACTGGGTACAGAGTGACCCAGGGGATCTACGGGGTACAGAGTGTCACAGGGGATCTACTGGGTACCGAGTGGCCTGGTGATCTACTGGGTACAGAGTGAGCATGGAGATCTACTGGGTACAGAGTGACCCCAGGGGATCTATTGGACACCGAGTGACCTGGGGATCTACTGGGACAGAGTGGCCCGGGGATCTACTGGGGACAGAATGGTCTGGTGATCTACTGGGTACCGAGTGAGTATGGGGATCTACTGGGTACAGATTGACATGGGGATCTACTGGGTACAGATTGACATGGGGATCTACTGGGTACAGAGTGACTTGGGGGGTCTACTGGGTACAGAGTGACCGGGGGATCTACTGGGTACAGAGTGACCCGGGGATCTACTGGGTACAGAGTGACCGGGGGGGATCTACTGGCTACAGAGGGACCTGGGGGTCTACTGGGTACAGAGTGGCCCGGGGGAATCTACTGGGTACAGAGTGGCCTGGGGGATCTACTGGGTACAGAGTGAGCATGGGGATCTACTGGGTACATGGTGACCCTGGGGATCTACTGGGTACAGAGTGGCCCGGGGGATCTACTGGATACCGAGTGAGCATGGGGATCTACTGGATACAGAGTGACCCTGGGGGATCTACTGGGTACAGAGTGAGCTGTGGATCTACTGGGGGCATAATGACCAGGGGATCTACTGGGGACAGAGTGACCCGGGGATCTACCAGGTGCCGAGTGACACAGGGGATCTACTGGGTACAGAGTGGCCCAGGGGATCTACTGGGTACAGAGTGACATGGGGGTCTACAGGGCAGAGTGTCCCAGGGATCTACTGGGGACAGAGTGGTATGGGATCTACTGGAGACAAAGATGTCTGGGGATCTACTGGGTACAGTAACCCAGGGATCTGCTGGGGACAGAGTGACCTGGGAATCTACTGGGGACAGAGTGACCTGGGGATCTACTAGGGACAGAGTGACCCTGGGGATCTACTGAGTACAGAGTGAGCTGGGGATCTACTGGGGACATAATGACCATGGGGTCCACTGGGGACAAAGTGACATGGGGACCTACTGGATGCACAGTGACCCAGGGATCTACTGGACACAGAGTGTCCCAGGGATCTACTGGACACAGAGTGACCCGGGTATCTGCTGGGGACAGAGTAACCCTGAGGGATCTACTGGGTACAGAGTGACCCGGGAATCTACTGGGTACAATGTGACCCAGGGATCTACTGGGTACAGAGTGAGCCTGGTGGATCTACTGTGAACAGAGTGACCTAGGGATCTACTGGGGCAGAGTGACCCGGGATCTACTGGATACAGAGTGTCACGTGGGATCTACTGGGTACAGAGTGAACCAGGGGATCTACTGGGTACAGAGTGGCCCGGGGGGATCTACCGGGTACAGAGTGAGTGGAAGATCTATTGGGTACAGAGTGAGCATGGAGATCTACTGGGTACAGAGTGAGCAGGGGATCTACTGGGCACTGAGTGACGTGGGGAATATACTGGGGACAGAATGACCGGGGATTCTACTGGGTACAGAGTGACCTGGGGATTTACTGGGTACAGAGTGACCCGGGAATCTACTGGGTACACTGTGACCTGGGGATCTACTGGGGACAGAGTGATCCGGGGATCTACTGGGTAGAGTGTCCCAGGCATCTACTGGGTACAGAGTGAGCCATGGGGATATACTGGGAACAGAGTGAGCCTGAGAGATCTACTGGGTACAGAGTGGCCCGGGGTTCTACTGGGTACAGAGTGAGCCCAGGGGATCTACTGGGAACAGAGTGACCTGGGGATCTACTGGGTACAGAGTGATCTGGGGATCTACTGGGTACAGAGTGACCGGGGGATCTACTGGGTACAGATTGACATGGGGATCTACTGGGTACAGAGTGACTTGGGGATCTACTGGGACAGAGTGGTCCCAGGGATCTACTGGAGACAGAGTGGTCTGGGTATCTACTGGGTACAGAGTGTCCCGGGGGATCTACTGGGTACAGAGTGACCCAGGGGATCTACTGGGTACAGAGTGGCCTGGGGATCTACTGGGTACAGAGTGAGCAGAAGATCTACTGGGTACAGAGTGAACATGGAGATCTACTGGGTACAGATTGACATGGGGATCTACTGGGTACAGAGCGACTTGGGGGGTCTACTGGTACAGAGTGACCCAGGGGATCTACTGGGTACGGAGTGACCCGGGGATCTACTGTGTGCAGAGTGACCCCGGGTGATCTACTGGGTACAGAGTGACCCAGGGGATCTACTGGGTACAGAGTGCCCCAGGGGATCTACTGGGTACAGAGTGGCCTGGGGATCTACTGGGTACAGAGTGAGCGGAAGATCTACTGGGTACAGAGTGACACCGGGTGATCTACTGGGCACAGAGTGACCCAGGGGCTCTACTGGGTACAGAGTGAGCATGGAGATCTACTGGGTACAGAGTGAGCAGGGGATCTACTGGGTACAGATTGAGCCGGGGAATCTACTGGGGACAGAGTGACCGGGGATCTACTGGATACAGAGTGACCCAGGGATCTACTGGATACAGAGTGACCCAGGGATCTACTGGGTACAGAGTGACCTGGGGGATCTATGGGGTACAGAGTGACCCGGGGATTTGCTGGGTACAGAGTGACCCGGGGAACTACTGGGGCAGAGTGGCCTGGGGATCTACTGGGGACAGTGTGGTCTGAGGATCTACTGGGTACAGTGACCCGGGGGATCTGCTGGGGACAGAGTGACCCAGGAATCTACTGGGGACAGAGTTACCTCAGGATCTACTGGGGACAGAGTGACCTGGGGAACTACTGGGTACAGAGTGACCCAGGGGATCTACTAGCTACAGAGTGACCCAGGGGATCTACTGGGAACAGAGTGGCCTGGGGATCTACTGGGTACAGAGTGAGTGGAAGATCTACTGGGTACAGAGTGAGCATGGAGATCTACTGGGTACAGATTGACATGGGGATCTACTGGGGACAGAGTGACCTGGGGAACTACTGGGTACAGAGTGACCTAGGGGATCTACTGGGAACAGAGTGACCTGGGGATCTACTGGGTACAGAGTGACTTGGGGGGTCTACTGGGTACAGAGTGACCCGGGGGATCTACTGGGTACAGAGTGACCTGGGGATCTACTGGGTACAGAGTGACTCGGGGGATCTACTGGGTACAGAGTGACCTGGGGATCTACTGGGTACAGAGGGACCTGGGGGTCTACTGGGTACAGAGTGGCCCGGGGGAATCTACTGGGTACAGAGTGTCGCGCGGGATCTACTGGGTACAGAGTGACCAGGGGATCTAATGGGTATAGAGTGGCCCGTGGGATCTACTGGGTAAAGAGTGGCCCGGGGGATCTACTGGGTACAGAGTGAGCATGGGGATCTACTGTGTACAGGGTGACCCTGGGGGATCTACTGGGTACAGAGTGGCCTGTGGGATCTACTGGGTAAAGAGTGGCATGTGGGATCTACTGGGTACAGAGTGAGCATGGGGATCTACTGGACACAGAGTGACCCTGGGGGATCTACTGGGTACAGAGTGAGCTGTGGATCTACTGGGGACATAATGACCAGGGGATCTACTGGGCACAGAGTGACCAGGGGATCTACTGGGTACAGAGTGACATGGGGATCTACAGGGCAGAGTGCCCCATGGATCTACTGGGGACAGAGTGGTCTGGGATCTACTGGAGACAAAGATGTCTGGAGATCTACTTGGTACAGTAACCCGGGGATCTGCTGGGGACAGAGTGACCTGGGGATCTACTAGGGACAGAGTGACCCCGGGGATCTACTGAGTACAGAGTGAGCTGGGGATCTACTGGGGACATAATGACCAGGGGATCTACTGGGGACAAAGTGACCTGGGGATCTACTGGATGCACAGTGACGCGGGGATCTACTGGACACAGAGTGTCCCGGGGATCTACTGGACACAGAGTGACCCGGGTATCTGCTGGGAACAGAGTAACCCTGAGGGATCTACTGGGTACCGAGTGCCCCATGGGATCTACTGGGTACAGAGTGAACCAGGGGATCTACTGGGTACAGAGTGGCCGGGGGATCTACCGGGTACAGAGTGAGCGGAAGATCTATTGGGTACAGAGTGAGCATGGAGATCTACTGGGTACAGAGTGAGCAGGGGATCTACTGGGCACTGAGTGACCTGGGGAATCTACTGGGGACAGAATGACCGGGGATTCTACTGGGTACAGAGTGACCTGGGGATTTGCTGGGTACAGAGTGACCCGGGAATTTACTGGGTACACTGTGACCTGGGGATCTACTGGGGACAGAGTGACCCGGGATCTACTGGGTAGAGTGTCCCAGGCATCTACTGGGTACAGAGTGAGCCATGGGGATATACTGGGAACAGAGTGAGTCTGAGAGATCTACTGGGTACAGAGTGGCCCGGGGTTCTACTGGGTACAGAGTGAGTCTGGGGGATCTACTGGGAACAGAGTGGCCTAGGGATCTACTGAGGCAGAGTGACCCAGGGGATCTACTGGGCACAGAGTGACCCAGGGGATCTACTGGGCACAGAGTGACCCGGGGATCTACTGGGCACAGAGTGACCCAGGGATCTACTGGGTACCGAGTGACCCATGGGATCTACTGGGTACAGAGTGACCCGGGGATCTACTGGGTACAGAGTGACCCGGGAATTTACTGGGTACACTGTGACCTGGGGATCTACTGGAAACAGAGTGATCCAGGGATCTACTGGGTACAGAGTGACATGGGGATCTACTGGGTACAGAGTGGCATGGGGATCTACTGGGTACAGAGTGACCCCGGGGGATCTATTGGACACCGAGTGACCTGGGGATCTACTGGGACAGAGTGACCCGGGGATCTACTGGGGACAGAATGGTCTGGGGATCTACTGGGTACCGAGTGGGCATGGGGATCTACTGTGTACAGAGTGACCCTGGGGGATCTACTGGGTACAGAGTGGTCTGGGGGATCTACCGGGTACAGAGGGGCCTGGGGATATACTGGGTACAGAGTGAGCGGAAGATCTACTGGGTACAGAGTGAGCATGGAGATCTACTGGGTACAGATTGACATGGGGATCTACTGGGTACAGAGTGACTTGGGGGGTCTACTGGGTACAGAGTGACAGGGGGGATCTACTGGGTACAGAGTGACCCGGGGATCTACTGGGTACAGAGTGACCCCGGGTGATCTACTGGGTACAGAGTGACCCAGGTGATCTACTGGGTACAGAGTGGCACAGGGGATCTACTGGGTACAGAGTGGCCTGGTGATCTACTGGGTACAGAGTGCGCATGGAGATCTACTGGGTACAGAGTGAGCAGGGGATCTACTGGGTACAGATTGAGCCGGGGAATCTACTGGGGACAGAGTGACCGGGGGATCTACTGGATACAGAGTGACCCAGGGATCTACTGGGTACAGAGTGACCTGGGGGATCTATGGGGTACAGAGTGACCCGGGGATTTGCTGGGTACAGAGTGACCCGGGGAACTACTGGGACAGAGTGGCCTGGGGATCTACTGGGGACAGAGTGGTCTGAGGATCTACTGAGTACAGTGACCCGGGGGATCTGCTGGGGACAGAGTGACCTGGGGAACTACTGGGTACAGAGTGACCCAGGGGATCTACTAGCTACAGAGTGACCCAGGGGATCTACTGGGAACAGAGTGACCTGGGGATCTACTGGGTACAGAGTGACTTGGGGGGTCTACTGGGTACAGAGTGACCCGGGGGATCTACTGGGTACAGAGTGACCTGGGGATCTACTGGGTACAGAGTGGCTCGGGGGATCTACTGGGTACAGAGTGACCCTGGGGATCTACTGACTACAGAGGGACCTGGGGGTCTACTGGGTACAGAGTGGCCCGGGGGAATCTACTGGGTACAGAGTGGCCTGGGGGATCTACTGGGTACAGAGTGAGCATGGGGATCTACTGGGTACATGGTGACCCTGGGGATCTACTGGGTACAGAGTGGCCCGGGGATCTACTGGATACAGAGTGAGCATGGGGATCTACTGGATACAGAGTGGCCCGGGGGAATCTACTGGGTACAGAGTGGCCTGGGGGATCTACTGGGTACAGAGTGAGCATGGGGATCTACTGGGTACAGAGTGACCCAGGGGATCTACTGGGTACAGCGTGGCCCAGGGGATCTACTGGGTACAGAGTGACATGGGGATCTACAGGGCAGAGTATCCCAGGGATCTACTGGGGACAGAGTGGTCTGGGATCCACTGGAGACAAAGATGTCTGGGGATCTACTGGGTACAGTAACCCGGGGATCTGCTGGGGACAGAGTGACCTGGGAATCTACTGGGGACAGAGTGACCTGGGGATCTACTAGGACAGAGTGACCCCGGGGATCTACTGAGTACAGAGTGAGCTGGGATCTACTGGGGACATAATGACCATGGGGTCCACTGGGGACAAAGTGACCTGGGGACCTACTGGATGCACAGTGACCCGGGGATCTACTGGACACAGAGTGTCCCAGGGATCTACTGGACACAGAGTGACCCGGGTATCTGCTGGGGACAGAGTAACCCTGAGGGATCTACTGGGTACATAGTGACCCGGGAATCTAGTGGGTACACTGTGACCCGGGGATCTACTGGGTACAGAGTGAGCATGGGGGATCTACTGTGAACAGAGTGACCCGGGATCTACTGGGTACAGAGTGCCCCGTGGGATCTACTGGGTACAGAGTGAACCAGGGGATCTACTGGGTATAGAGTGGCCCGGGGGATCTACCGGGTACAGAGTGAGTGGAAGATCTATTGGGTACAGAGTGAGCATGGAGATCTACTGGGTACAGAGTGAGCAGGGGATCTACTGGGCACTGAGTGACCTGGGGAATCTACTGGGGACAGAATGACCGGGGATTCTACTGGGTACAGAGTGACCTGGGGATTTACTGGGTACAGAGTGACCCGGGAATTTACTGGGTACACTGACCTGGGGATCTACTGGGGACAGAGTGACCCGGGGATCTACTTGGTAGAGTGTCCCAGGCATCTACTGGGTACAGAGTGAGCCATGGGGATATACTGGGAACAGAGTGAGCCTGAGAGATCTACTGGGTACAGAGTGGCCCGGGGTTCTACTGGGTACAGAGTGAGCCTGGGGGATCTACTGGGAACAGAGTGACCTAGGGATCTACTGGGTATAGAGTGACCATGGGGATCTACTGGGCACATAGTGACCCGGGGATCTACTGGGCACAGAGTGACCCAGGGATCTACTAGGTACTGAATGACCCAGGGGATCTACTGGGTACAGAGTGACCCAGGGATCTACTGGGTACAGAGTGGCCCGGGGATTTACTGGGTACAGAGTGACCCAGGAATTTACTGGGTACACTGTGACCTGGGGATCTACTGGAGACAGAGTGATCCAGGGATCTACTGGGTACAGAGTGACATGGGGATCTACTGGGTACAGAGTGGCATGGGGATCTACTGGGTACACAGTGACCCCAGGGATCTACTGGACACTGAGTGAACTGGGGATCTACTGGGGCAGAGTGGCCCGGGGATCTACTGGGGACATAGTGGTCTGGGGGATCTACTGGGTACTGAGTGAGCATGGGGATCTACTGGGTACAGAGTGGCCCTGGGGATCTACTGGGTACAGAGTGACCTGGGGGATCTACTGGGTACAGAGTGAGCTGTGGGTCTACTGGGGACAGAATGACCGGGGATCTACTGGGGACAGAGTGACCCGGGATTCTACCGGGTACAGAGTGACTCAGGGATCTACTGGGCACAGAGTGACCAGGGGATCTACTGGGTACATAGTGACATGGGGGTCTACAGGGCAGAGTGTCCCGGGGATCGACTGGGACAGAGTGGTCTGGGATCTACTGGGGACAAAGTTGTCTGGGGATCTACTGGGTACAGTGACCTGGGGATCTGCTGGGGGCAGAGTGACCTGGGAATCTACTGGGGACAGAGTGACCTGGGGATCTACTAGGGACAGAGTGAACCGGGGATCTACTGGGGATAGAATGACATGGGGATCTACTGGGTACAGAGTGACCCAGGAATCTACTGGGTACAGAGTGGCCTGGGGTTCTGCTGGGTACAGAGTGAGCCCGGGGGATCTACTGGGAACAGAGTAACCTAGGGATCTACTGGGTACAGAGTGGCCCCGGGATCTACTGGTTACAGAGTGGCCCCGGGGATCTACTGTGTAGAGTGAGCATGGAGATCTACTGGGTACAGAGTGGACAGGGGATCTAATGGGTACAGAGTGACCTGGGGAATCTACTGGGGACAGAGTGACCCGGGGATCTACTGGGTACAGAGTGAGCGGGGGATCTACTGGGTACAGAGTGAGCCATGGGGATATACTGGGTACAGAGTGACCTGGGGATTTACTGGGTACAGAGTGACCCGGGAATTTACTGGGTACACTGTGACCTGGGGATCTACTGGGGACAGAGTGACCCGAGATCTACTGGGTAGAGTGTCCCAGGGATCTACTGGGTACAGAGTGAGCCATGGGGATATACTGGGAACAGAGTGAGCCTGAGAGATCTACTGGGTACAGAGTGGCCTGGGGTTCTACTGGGTACAGAGTGAGCCCAGGGGATCTACTGGATACAGAGTGCCCCTGGGGATCTACTGGGTACAGAGTGAACCAGGGGATCTACTGGGTACAGAGTGGCCCGGAGGATCTACCGGGTACAGAGTGAGCGGAAGATCTATTGGGTACAGAGTGAGCATGGAGATCTACTGGGTACAGAGTGAGCAGGGGATCTACTGGATGCTGAGTGACCTGGGGAATCTACTGGGGACAGAATGACCGGGGGATCTACTGGGTACAGAGTGACCTGGGGATTTACTGGGTACAGAGTGACCCGGGAATTTACTGGGTACACTGTGACCTGGGGATCTACTGGGGACAGAGTGACCCGGGGATCTACTGGGGACAGAGTGACCCAGGGATCTACTGGGTAGAGTGTCCCAGGGATCTACTGGGTACAGAGTGAGCCATGGGGATATACTGGGAACAGAGTGAGCCTGAGAGATCTACTGGGTACAGAGTGGCCCGGGGTTCTACTGGGTACAGAGTGAGCCCAGGGGATCTACTGGGAACAGCGTGACCTGGGGATCTACTGGGTACAGAGTGACCTGGGGATCTACTGGGTACAGTGTGACCCAGGGATCTACTGGACACCGAGTGACCTGGGGATCTACTGGGACAGAGTGGCCCGGGGATCTACTGGGGACATAGTGGTCTGGGAATCTACTGGGTACAGAGTGACCCAGGGTATCTACTGGGTACAGAGTGACCCGGGGATTTACTGGGTACAGAGTGACCCGGGAATTTACTGGGTACACTGTGACCTGGGGATCTACTGGGGACAGAGTGACCCGGAGATCTACTGGGTAGAGTGTCCCAGGGATCTACTGGGTACAGAGTGAGCCATGGGGATATACTGGGAACAGAGTGAGCCTGAGAGATCTACTGGGTACAGAGTGGCATGGGGTTCTACTGGGTACAGAGTGAGCCCAGGGGATCTACTGGGTACAGAGTGACCCCGGGGATCTACTGGATACAGAGTGACCCGGGATCTACTGGGTACAGAGTGACCCGGGGATCTACTGGGTACAGAGTGCCCCAGGGGATCTACTGGGTACAGCGTGAACCAGGGGATCTACTGGGTACAGAGTGACCCGGAGGATCTACCGGGTACAGAGTGAGCGGAAGATCTATTGGGTACAGAGTGAGCAGGGGATCTACTGGGCGCGGAGTGACCTGGGGAATCTACTGGGGACAGAATGACCGGGGGATCTACTGGGTACAGAGTGACCTGGGGATTTACTGGGTACAGAGTGACCCGGGAATTTACTGGGTACACTGTGACCTGGGGATCTACTGGGGACAGAGTGACCCAGGGATCTACTGGGTAGAGTGTCCCAGGGATCTACTGAGTACAGAGTGAGCCATGGGGATATACTGGGAACAGAGTGAGCCTGAGAGATCTACTGGGTACAGAGTGGCCCGGGGTTCTACTGGGTACAGAGTGAGCCCAGGGGATCTACTGGGAACAGAGTGACCTGGGGATCTACTGGATACAGAGTGACCCGGGGATCTACTGGGCACAGAGTGACCCCGGGGGATCTACTGGACACCGAGTGACCTGGGGATCTACTGGGACAGAGTGGCCCGGGGATCTACTGGGGACATAGCGGTCTGGGAATCTACTGGGTACAGAGTGACCCAGGGTATCTACTGGGTACAGAGTGACTCGGGGGATCTACTGGGTACAGAGTGAGCGGAAGATCTATTGGGTACAGAGTGAGCATGGAGATCTACTGGGTACAGAGTGAGCAGGGGATCTACTGGGCACCGAGTGACCTGGGGAATCTACTGGGGACAGAATGACCGGGGGATCTACTGGGTACAGAGTGGCCATGGGATCTACTGGGTACAGAGTGACCCGGGTGATCTACGGGGTACAGAGTGACCCAGGGATCTACTGGATACAGAGTGACCCGGGAATCTACTGGGTACACTGTGACACGGGGATCTACTGGGGACACTGTGACATGGGGATCTACTGGGGACAGAGTGACCCGGGGATCTACTGGGTAGAGTGTCCCAGGCATCTACTGGGTACAGAGTGAGCCATGGGGATATACTGGGAACAGAGTGACCTGGAGATCTACTGGGTACAGAGCGGTCCCAGGGGATGTACTGGGTACAGAGTGACCCGCGGGATCTACTGGACACATAGTGAGCCCAGTGGATCTACTGGGCACAGAGTGACTGGGGATCTACTGGGTACATAGTGAGCCCAGGTATATACTGAGTACAGAGTCACCCGGGGAATCTACTGGGAACAGAGTGAGCCCAGGGATCTACTGGGTACAGAGTGACCTGGTGGTCTACTGGGAACAGAGTGAGCCCGGGGATCTATTGGGTACAGAGTGATCCCAGTGAATCTGCACAGGATGCAGTGAACCAAGCAATCTACTGGCTATAGAGTGAGCCCAGGGATCTACTGGGAACAGAGTGAGCCCAGGGGGTATACTGGGTACAGAGTGGCCTGGGATCTACTGGGAACAGAGTGAGCCCAAGGGATCTACTTGGCACCGAGTGACCAGGTTGATCTGCTGGAAACAAAGTGAGCCCATGGGATCTACTGGGAACAGAGTGAGCACAGGAGATCTACTGGGAACGGAGTGAACCCAGGGTATCTACTGGGTATAGAGTGATCCCAGGGGATCTACATGGGGCATAGTGATCCAGGAATCTACTGGGTATAGAGTGACCTGGGGATCTACTGGGTACAGAGTGGCCCAGGAATCTACTGAGTACAGATTGATCCAGGGGCTCTACTGGGGACAGAGTAAGCCCAGGGGATCTGCTGGGAACAGAGTGAGCTGAGGTGATCTACTGGATACAGAGTGAGCACAGGGGATCTACTAGGAACCGAGTGAGCCCTGGGGATCTACTGGGAACAGAGTGAGCCCTGGAAAGCTACTCAGTACAGAATGACCCAGGGATCTACTGGGTACAGAGTGATCCAGGGTTCTACTGGGTACAGAGTGATCCAGGGAATCTACACAGGACACAGTGAACCAAGTAATCTACTGGGTATAGAGTGACCCAGGGATCTACTGGGTACAGGGTGACCTGTGGAATCTACTAGGCACAGAGTGAGACATGACAATCTACTGAGTACATAGTGACCCGGGGATCTACTGGATACAGAGTGCACCCAGGGAATCTACTGGGTACCGAGTGACGGGGGGTCTACTGGGTACAGAGTGAGCCCAGGGGATCTACTGTGTAAAGAGTGACCTGGGGAATCTACTGGGTACAGAGTGACCATGGGATCTACTGGGTACAGAGTTATCCCAGGATATCTACACAGGACAGAGTGAGCCCAGGTAATCAACTGGGCATAGAGTGATCCCAGGGGATCTACATGGGAGGCAGTGATCCAGGGAATCTACTGGGTATAGAGTGACCTGGGGGGTCTGCTGTGTACAGGGTGGCCTGTGGATCTACTGGGTACAGAGTGATCCCTAGGGATCTACAGGGGGCAGAGTGATCCAGGGAATCTACTGGGTATAGAGTGACCTTGGGGATATGCTGTGTACAGGGTGGCCTGTGGATCTACTGGGTACAGAGTGATCCCAGTGGATCTACAGGGGCAGAGTGATCCAGGGAATCTACTGGGTATAGAGTGATCTGGGGATCTACTTGTTACAGAGTGATCCCATGAGGATCTACTGGGTACAGAGTGAGCACAGGGGATCTACTGGAAACAGAGTGACCTGTGGGATCTACTGGACACAGAGTGACTGGGGTATCTACTGGGTACACAGTGAGCCCAGGGATCTACTGAGTACAGAGTCACCCGGGGAATCTACTGGGAACAGAGTGAGCCCAGGGGTCTACTGGGCACAAAGTGACCTGGGGGGGGTCTACTGGATACAGAGTGAGCCCGGGGATCTATTGGGTACAGTGACCCAGGGATCTACTGGGTACAGAGTGACATGGGGATCTACGGGGCAGAGTGGCCCAGGGATCTACTGGGGACAGAGTGGTCTGGGATCTACTGGGGAGAGAGTTACCTGGGGATCTACTGGTTACAGTGACCCCGGGGGATCTGCTGGGGACAGATTGACCTGGGAATCTACCGAGACAGAGTGACTTGGGGATCTACTGGGGGTGGAGTGACATGGAGATCTACTGAGGACAGAGTGACCCCGGGATCTACTGAGTACAGAGTGAGCCGGTGATCTACTGGGGACAGAATGACATGGGGATCCACTGGGGACAAATTGACCCGGGGATCTACTGGGCACAGAGTGCCCCAGGGATCTGCTGGGAACAGAGCGACATGGTGATGTACTGGGGACAGAGTAACCCTGGTGGATCTACTGGGTACAGAGTGACCAGTAGGTCTACTGGGGACAGAGTGTCCTGGGGGATCTAATGGGTACACTGTGACCCAGGGATCTACTGTGTAGAGTGTCCCAGGGATCTACTGGGTACAGAGTGAGCCCAGGGGATATACTGGGAACAGAGTGATCCTGAGAGATCTACTGGGTACAGAGTGGCCCGGGGTTCTACTGGGTACAGAGTGAGCCCAGGGGATCTACTGGGAACAGAGTGACCTGGGGATCTACTGGGTACAGAGTGACCTGGGGATCTACTGGGCACAGAGTGGTCCCAGGGGATCTACTGGGTACAGAGTGACCCGTGGTATCTACTGGGCACAGAGTGAGCCATGGGACTCTACTGAACACAGAGTGACCCGGGGGATCTACTGGGAGCAGAATGATCCCAGGTATCTACTCGGCGCCGAGAAAATCCCAGGGGATCTACTCAGTACCGAGCCACTGGGGGGGTCTACTGGGCACAGAGTGAGCCCAGGGGATCTACTGGATACAGAGTGATCGGGGTGTCTACTGGGTACATAGTGAGCCCAGGGATCTACTGATTGCAGAGTTGCCTGGGGAATCTACTGGGAACAGAGTGAGCCCAGGGGATCTACTGTGTACAGAGTGACCTGGGGATCTACTGGGTACAGAGTGACCCAGGGATCTACTGGGTACAGAGTGATCCATGGGGATCTACTGGGTACTGAGTTATCCCAGGAGATCTACTGGGTACTGAGTTATCCCAGGAGATCTACACAGGACAGAGTGAGCCCAGGGAATCCCTGGACACAGAGTGATCCCAGGGGATCTACATAGGACACATGGATTCAGGGAATCTACTGGGTATAGTGTGACCTGGGGATCTGCTGTGTACTGGGTGGCCTGTGGATCTACTGGGTACAGAGTAATCCCAGAGGATCTACAGGGGACAGGGTGATCCAGGGAATCTACTGGGTATAGAGTAATCTTGGGGATCTACTTGGTACAGAATGATCCCATGAGGATCTACTGGGCACAGAGTGACCAGGGGATATACTGGGTACAGGGTGACCTGTGGAATCTACTAGGCACAGAGTGAGACATGGGGATCTACTGAGTACATAGTGACCTGGGGATCTACTGGATACAGAGTGCACCCAGGGAATCTACTGGACACTGAGTGACTGGGAGTCTACTGGGTACAGAGTGATCTCAGGGATCTACTGAGTACAGACTCACCTGTGGAATCTACTGGGAACAGAGTGAGCCCAGGGGATCTACTGTGTAAGAGTGACCTGGGGATCTACTGGGTACAGAGTGACCCTGGGATCTACTGGGTACAGAGTTATCCCCGGATATCTACACAGGACAGAGTGAGCCCAGGTAATCGACTGGACATAGAGTGATCCCAGGGGATATACATGGGAGGCAGTGATCCAGGGAATCTACTGCGTATAGAGTGACCTGGGGGGGTCTGCTGTGTACAGGGTGGCCTGTGGATCTACTGGGTACAGTGTGATCCCTGGGGATCTACAGGGGGCAGAGTGATCCAGGGAATCTACTGGGTATAGTGTGACCTTGGGGATCTGCTGTGTACATGGTGGCCTGTGGATCTACTGGGTACAGAGTGATATCAGTGGATCTACAAGGGCAGAGTGATCCAGGGAATCTACAGGGTATAGAGTGATCTGGGGATCTACTTGGTACAGAGTGATCCCATGAGGATCTACTGGGTACATAGTTAGCACAGGGGATCAACTGGGAACAGAGTGACCTGTGGGATCTACTGGACACTGAGTGACTGGGGTATCTACTGGGTGCATAGTGAGCCCAGGGATCTACTGAGTACAGAGTCACCCGGGGAATCTACTGGGAACAGAGTGAGCCCATGGGTCTACTGGGCACAAAGTGACCTGGGGGGTCTACTGGGTACAGAGTGAGCCCGGGGATCTATTGGGTACAGTGACCCAGGGATCTACTGGGTACAGAGTGACATGGGGATCTATGGGGCAGAGTGGCCCAGGGATCTACTGGGGACAGTGTGGTCTGGGATCTACTGGTGACAGAGTTGCCTGGGGATCTACTGGGTACAGTGACCCGGGGGATCTGCTGGGGACAGAGTGACCTGGGAATCTACCGGGACAGAGTGAGCCGGGGATCTACTGGGTACAGAATGACATGGGGATCCACTGGGGACAAAGTGACCCGGGGATCTACTGGGCACAGAGTGCCCCAGGGATCTGCTGGGAACAGAGCGACCTAGGGATGTACTGGGGACAGAGTAACCCTGGTGGATCTACTGGGTACAGAGTGACCAGTAGATCTACTGGGGACAGAGTGTCCTGGGGGATCTAATGGGTACACTGTGACCCGGGGATCTACTGGGTAGAGTGCCCCAGGGATCTACTGGGTACAGAGTGAGCCCAGGGGATATACTGGGAACAGAGTGAGCCTGAAAGATCTACTGGGTACAGAGTGGCCCGGGGTTCTACTGGGTACAGAGTGAGCCCAGGGGATCTACTGGGAACAGATTGACCTGGGGAGATACTGGGTACAAAGTGACCTGGGGATCTACTGGGCACAGTGTGGTCCCAGGGGATCTACTGGGTACAGAGTGACCCATGGTATCTACTGGGCACAGAGTGAGCCATGGGACTCTACTGAACACAGAGTGACCGGGGGATCTACTGGGAGCAGAATGATCCCAGGTATCTACTCGACACCGAGTAATCCCAGGGGATCTACTCAGTACCGAGCCACTGGGGGGATCTACTGGGCACAGAGTGAGCCCAGGGGATCTACTGGATACAGAGTGAGCCCAGGGATCTACTGAGTGCAGAGTTGCCTGGGGAATCTACTGGGAACAGAGTGAGCCCAGGGGATCTACTGTGTACAGAGTGACCTGGGATCTACTGGGTACAGAGTGACCCAGGGATCTACTGGGTACAGAGTGATCCATGGGGATCTACTGGGTACTGAGTTATCCCAGGAGATCTACACAGGACAGAGTGAGCCCAGGGAATCCCTGGACACAGAGTGATCCCAGGGGATCTACATAGGACACATGGATTCAGGGACCAAGTGTAACATATCAACATTTGCAGATGATACTAAGATGGGAGGGAAAGTAGTGAGTGAGGAGGACATAAAAAACCTGCAAGGGGACATAGACAGGCTAAGTAAGTGGGCAGAGATTTGGCAGATGGAATACAACACTGGAAAGTGTGAGGTGATGCACTTTGGCAGGAAAAATCCTAGAGCAATTTATTATCTTAATGGCAAGAAACTGGAGAGTACTGAAGTGCAAAGGGATCTGGGGGTCCTGGTGCACGAAACTCAAAAGGTTAGTATGCAGGTGCAGCAAGTGATTAAGAAGGCAAATGGAATGTTGGCTTTCATTGCTAGGGGGATAGATTATAAAAATAGGGAGGTATTGCTTCAGTTGTACAAGGTATTGGTGAGACCGCACCTGGAATACTGCATACAGTTTTGGTGTCCTTACTTAAGGAAAGACATCCTTGCTCTCGAGGCAGTGCAAAAAAGGTTCACACGGTTAATCCCGGGGATGAGGGGGTGGTCATATGAGGAGAGGTTGGGTAGATTGGGACTCTACTCATTGGAGTTCAGAAGAATGAGAGGCGATCTTATTGAAACATATAAGATTGTGAAGGGGTTGGATCGGGTGGATGCGGGGAGGATGTTCCCGATGACGGGTGAGACTAGAACTAGGGGACATAGTCTTAGAATAAGGGGCTGCTCTTTCAAAACTGAGATGAGGAGGAACTACTTCACTCAGAGGGTGGTAGGTCCATGGAATATGCTGCCACAAAAAGCTGTAGAAGCTACATCATTAAATAAATTTAAAACAGAAATAGACAGTTTCCTAGAAGTAAAGGGCATTAAGGGTTACGGGGAGCGGGCAGGAATTTGGACATGAGTCTAGGTTCGGATCGGTCATGGCCCTGTGGGTAGTGGAGCGGGCCCAGGGACCGTGTAGCCTGATTCTGCTCCTATTTCATGTGTGCAATTCTGTTAGATGCAGGAGATGGTTCTGTGATAGTAGATAGTAGATTGGCGGTTAGGATCAGATCAGCCATGATCTTATTGAATGGCGGAGCAGGCTCGAGGGGCCGATTGGCCTACTCCTGCTCCTATTTCTTATGTTCTTATAGTGTGACCTGGGGATCTGCTGTGTACAGGGTGGCCTGTGGATCTACTGGGTACAGAGTAATCCCAGAGGATCTACAGGGGACAGGGTGATCCAGGGAATCTACTGGTTATAGAGTGAGCTTGGGGATCTACTTGGTACAGAGTGATCCCATGAGGATCTACTGGGTACAGAGTGACCAGGGGATATACTGGGAACAGAGTGAGACTGAGAGATCTACTGGGTACAGAGTGGTCCAGTGATCTACTGGGTACAGAGTGAGCCCAGGGGGTCTACTGGGAACAGAGTGACCTGGGGATCTACTGGGTACATAGTGAGCCCAGGTATCTACTGAGTACAGAGTCACCCGGGTAATCTACTAGGAACAGAGTGAGCCCCGGGGATCTACTGGGTACAGAGTGACCTGGTGGTCTACTGGTTACAGAGTGACCCGGGGATCTACTGGGATAAGAGTGAGCCCGGGGATCTATTGGGTACAGAGTGATCCCAGTGAATCTGCACAGGATGCAGTGAACCAAGCAATCTACTGGCTATAGAGTGAGCCCAGGGATCTACTGGGAACAGAGTGAGCCCAGGGGAGATACTGGGTACAGAGTGGCCTGGGATCTACTGGGAACAGAGTGAGCCCGAGGGATCTACTTGGCACAGAGTGACCAGGTTGATCTGCTGGAAACAAAGTGAGCCCATGGGATCTACCGGGAACAGAGTGAGCACAGGAGATCTACTGGGAACTTAGTGAACCCAGGGTATCTACCGGGTATAGAGTGATCCCAGGGGATCTACATGGGGCACAGTGATCCAGGAATCTACTGGGTATAGAGTGACCTGGGGATCTACTGGGTACAGAGTGGCCCAGGGATCTACTGAGTACAGATTGATCCAGGGGATCTACTGGGGACAGAGTAAGCCCAGGGGATCTGCTGGGAACAGAGTGAGCTGAGGTGATCTACTGGATACAGAGTGAGCACAGGGGCTCTACTAGGAACAGAGTGAGCCCTGGGGATCTACTGGGAACAGAGTGAGCCCTGGAAAGCTACTCAGTACAGAATGACCCAGGGATCTACTGGGTACAGAGTGATCCAGGGTTCTACTGGGTACAGAGTGATCCAGGATTCTACTGGGTACAGAGTGATCCAGGGAATCTACACAGGACACAGTGAACCAAGTAATCTACTGGGTATAGAGTGACCCAGGGATCTACTGGGGACAGAGTGATCCGAGGGGATCAACTCAGTGCCGAGCCACTGGGGCATCTACTAAGAACAGAATGAGCCCAGGGGATCGACTGGGGAGAGAGTGACACGGGGGTCTACTGGGTACAGGATGGTCCCAGGGGATCTATTGGGTACAGAGTGACCTGTGGGGTCTATTGGGTACAGAGTGACCCAGTGGATCTACTGGGTGCAGAATGATCCCAGGTATCTACTGGACACCGAGTGATCCTAGGGGATCTACTCAGTACTGAGCCACTGGGGGATCTAATGGTAACAGAGTGAGCCCAGGGGAACTACTGGGTACAGAGTGACCAGGGGATCTACTGGGTACAGAGTGGTCCCATGGGATCTACTGGTACTGCACAACCCGTGGGATCTACTGGGCACAGAGTGAGCCCAGGTGATCTACTTGGTACAGAGTGACCTGGGGGTCTACTGGGTACTGAGTTATCCCAGGTGATCTACTGGGTACAGGGTGACTTGTGGGATCTACTAGGCACAGAGTGAGCACAGGGGATCTACTGAGTACAGAGTAACCCGGGGATCTACTGGGTATAGAGTGCACCCAGGGTATCTACTGAGCACCGAGTGACTGGGGGGATCTACTGGGTACCGAGTGATCTCAGGGAACCACTGAGTACAGATTCACCTGGGGAATCTACTGGGAACAGAGTGAGCCCAGGGGATCTACTGTGTACAGAGTGACCTGGGATATACTGGGAACAGAGTGAGCCCAAGAGATCTACTTGGCACAGAGTGACCAGGTCAATCTACTGGAAACAAAGTGAGCCCATGGGATCTACTGGGAACAGAGTGAGCACAGGGGATCTACTGGGAACCGAGTGAACCCAGGGTATCTACTGGGTATAGAGTGATCACAGGGGATCTACATGGGGCACAGTGATCCAGGAATCTACTGAGTATAGAGTGACATGGGGATCAACTGGGTACAGAGTGGCCCAGGGATCTACTGAGCACAGATTGATCCAGGGGATCTACTGGGGACAGAGTAAGCCCAGGGGATCTGCTGGGAACAGAGTAAGCTGAGGTGATCTACTGGATACAGAGTGAGCACAGGGGCTCTACTAGGAACAGAGTGAACCCTGGGGATCTACTTGGAACAGAGTGAGTCCTGGAAAGCTACTCGGTACAGAGCGACCCAGGGATCTACTGGGGACAGAGTGATCCTAGGGGATCTACTCAGTACTGAGCCACTGGGGTATCTACTGGGAACAGAATGAGCCATGGGGATCTACTGGGGACAGAGTGACATGGGGCTCTACTGGGTACAGGATGGTCCCAGGGGATCTATTGGGTACAGAGTGACCTGTGGGATCTATTGGGCACAGAGTGACCCAGTGGATCTACTGGATGCAGAATGATCCCAGGTATCTACTGGACACAGAGTGATCCTAGGAGATCTACTCAGTATCGAGCCACTGGGGGATCTACTGGGAACAGAGTGAGCCCAGGGGAACTACTGGGTACAGAGTGACCAGGGGATCTACTGGGTACAGAGTGGTCCCATGGGATCGACTGGGTACTGCACGACCCATGGGATCTACTGGGCACAGAGTGAGCCCAGGGGATCTACTTGGTACAGAGCGACCTGGGGGTCTACTGGGTACTGAGTTATCCCAGGTGATCTACTGGGTACAGGGTGACCTGTGGGATCTACTAGGCACAGAGTGAGCCCAGGGGATCTACTGAGTACAGAGTGACCCAGGGATCTACTGGGTACAGAGTGCACCCAGGGTATCTACTGGGCACCGGGTGACTGGGGGGATCTACTGGGTACAGAGTGAGTTCAGGGATCTACTGAGTACAGACTCACCTGGGGAATCTACTGGGAACAGAGTGATCCCAGGGGATCTACTGTGTACAGAGTGACCCTGGGATCTACTGGGTACAGAGTTATCCCAGGATATCTACACAGGACAGGGTGAGCCCAGGTAATCGACTGGGCACAGAGTGATCCCAGGGGATCTACATGGGAGGCAGTGATCCAGGGAATCTACTGGGTATAGAGTGACCTGGGGGGTCTGCTGTGTACTAGGTGGCCTGTGGATCTACCGGGTACAGAGTGGTCCCAGGGAATCTACAGGGAGCAGAGTGATCCAGGGAACTACTGGGTATAGAGTGATCCTGGGGATCTACTTGGTACAGAGTGATCCCATGAGGATCTACTGGGTACTGAGTGACCAGGGGATCTACTGGGTACAGAGTGAGCCCAGGGGATATACTGGGAACTGAGTGAGCCTGAGAGACCTACTGGGTACAGAGTGAGCCCTGGGGATCTACTGGGCACAGAGTGACCAGGGGATCTACTGGGTACAGAGTGAGCCCAGGGAGCTACTGGATACAGAGTGACCTGGGGATCTACTGGGTACAGCGTGACCTGGGGATCTACTGGGTACAGAGTGATCCATGGGGATCTACTGGGTACTGAGTTATCCCAGGAGATCTACACAGGACAGAGTGAGCCCAGGGAATCACTGGGCACAGAGTGATCCCAGGGGATCTACAGGGGGCAGAGTGATCCAGGGAATCTACTGGGTATAGAGTGTCCTTGGGGATCTGCTGTGTACAGGGTGGCCTGTGGATCTACTGGGTACAGAGTGATCCCAGGGGATCTACATGGGACAGAGTGATCCAGAGAATCTACTGGGTATAGAGTGATCCGGGGGATCTACTTGGTACAGAGTGGTCGCATGAGGGTCTACTGGGTACAGAGTCACCCTGGGAATCTATTGGGTACAGTGACCCAGGGATCTACTGGGTACAGAGTGACACTGGGGATCTACTGGGAACAGAGTGATCCCAGTGAATCTACACAGGATGCAGTGAACCAACCAATCTACTGGCCATAGAGTGACCCAGGGACCTACTGGACACAGAGTGACCAGGTCGATATACTGGAAACAGAGTGAGCCCATGCGATCTACTGGGAACAGAGTGAACCCAGGGTATTTACTGGGTATAGAGTGATCCCAGGGGATCTACATGGGGCACAGTGATCAGGAATCTACTGGGAAAAGAGTGACCCAGGGATTTACTGGGTACAGATTAATCCCGGGGATCTACTGGGGACAGAGTGAGCTGAGATGATCTACTGGATACAGAGTGAGCACAGGGGATCTACTAGGAACAGAGTGAGCCATGGGGATCTACTGGGAACAGAGTGAGTCCTGGAGAGCTACTCGGTACAGAGTGACACAGGGATCTACTGGGTACAGAGTGATCCCAGGATCTACTGGGCACAGAGTAATCTGAGGGGATCTACTCAGTACTGGGCCATTGGGGATCTACTGGGAACAGAGTGAGCCCAGAGGATCAACTGGGTACAGAGTGACCCGGGGTTCTACTGGATACAGAGTGAGCCCAGGGGATCCACTGGATACAGAGTGACCCGTATCATCAATTGGGTACAGAGCGAGCCCAGGGATCTACTGGGTACAGAGTGATCACAGGGAATCTACTGGGTATAGAGTGACCAGTGGGATCTACTGGGTACATTGTGACCCGGGGATCTACTGGGTACAGTGTGATCCATGGGGATCTACTGGGTACTGAGTGATCCCAGGGGATCTAATGGGTATAGAGTGACCTGGGGATCTACTGTGTACAGGGTGGCCTGTGGATCTACTGGGTACAGAGTGATTCCAGTGGATCTACAGGGGGCAGAGTGATCCAGGGAATCTACTGGGTACAGAGTGATCCCATGAGGATCTACTGGGTACAGGGTAGCCTGGGGATCTACTGGATGCACAGTGATTCTAGGGGATCTACTGGGTGTAGAATGATCCCAGGGGATCTACAGGGGACAGTGAGCTTGGGATATACTGGGGAGAGAGTGATAAGAACATAAGAAATAGGAGCAGGAGTCGGCCGTTTGGCCCTTCGAGCCTGCTCCACCATTCAATAAGATCATGGCTGTTCTTCTACCTCGTCCTCACTTTCCTGCTCTATCCCCATATCCCTTGATTCCCTTAATATTCAAAAATCTATCGATCTCTGCCTTGAATATACTCAACGACTGAGCCTCCACAGCCCTCTGGGGTAGAGAATTCCAAAGATTCACCACCCTCTGAGTGAAAAAATTTCTCCTCATCTCAGTCCTAAATGGCCGACCCCTTATCCTGAGACTGTGACCCCTGGTTCTAGACTCTCCAGCCAGGGGAAACATCCTCCCTGCATCTACCCTGTCAAGCCCTGTAAGAATTTTGTATGTTTCAATGAGATCACCTCTCATTCTTCTAAACTCTAGAGAATATAGGCCTAGTCTGCTCAATCTCTCCTCATAAGACAATCCCCCATCCCAGGAACCAGTCTGGTGAACCTTCGTTGCACTCCCTCTATGGCAAGTATATCCTTCCTTAGGTAAGGAGACCAAAACTGTACACAATACTCCAGGTGTGGTCTCACCAGGGCCCTATATAATTGCAGTAAGACGTCTTTACTCTTATACTCAAATCCTCTTGTAATAAAGGCCAACATAGCATTTGCTTTCCTAATTGCCTGCTGTTCTGACAGACAATGAGCTCAGGGTATTCAGGGTTACGGAATCAAGGCGGGTAAATGGGGTTGAGGTGCAGATCAGCCATGATCTGATTGAATGGCGGGACAGGCTGCAGGGGCTCCTCCTGTTGCTCTGAGTGCGTGAGCTAAGCTCCAAAGGCCTTCATCTAACATTTAATACTCAATGATTATTGTTACTATGACAACCAGTACAAGCTATCAGCAAGAAACCCACTTTTGTAAACAAGCTGAATGAAGTCTCAGCAAAGATGAATTATTCAATCCACGTTTTAAACCTGATGACCAGTGCTTCCATTATATTCTCATGTGACAGACTCCTGCATCTTGAAGCCCATTGTACACCATCGCTGGATAAGGACTAAATAAAGTGAGGATTACACATTGAGCGAGTCTGATTATCCGATAGTATTCACCGCCCACAAATCAATTACAACAAAACGTGTTCATGTCCTGCGAAGTAACATTTTTCCAGAATATCTGTGCTCAGGAATATAGGGCAGGTACAGCACGGGTTAGATACAGAGTAAAGCTCCCTCTACAGTGTCCCTTCAAACACTCCCAGGGCGGGTACAGCACGGGTAGATACAGAGTAAAGCTCCCTCTACACAGTCCCATCAAACACTCCCAGGACAGGTACAGCACGGGATAGATACAGAGTAAAGCTCCCTCTACACTGTCCCATCAAACACTCCCAGGGCAGGTACAGCACGGGTTAGATACAGAGTAAAGCTCCCTCTACACTGTCCCATCAAACACTCCCAGGGCAGGTACAGCACGGGTTAGATACAGAGTAAAGCTCCCTCTATACTGTCCCATCAAACACTCCCAGGGCAGGTACAACACGGGATAGATACAGAGTAAAGCTCCCTCTACACTGTCCCATCAAACACTCCCAGGGCAGGTACAACACGGGATAGATACAGAGTAAAGCTCCCTCTACACTGTCCCATCAAACACTCCCAGGGCAGGTACAGCATGGGTTAGATACAGAGTAAAGCTCCCTCTACACTGTCCCTTCAAACACTCCCAGGGCGGGTACAGCACGGGTTAGATACAGAGTAAAGCTCCCTCTACACAGTCCCATCAAACACTCCCAGGACAGGTACAGCACGGGATAGATACAGAGTAAAGCTCCCTCTACACTGTCCCATCAAACACTCCCAGGGCAGGTACAGCATGGGTTAGATACAGAGTAAAGCTCCCTCTACACTGCCCCATCAAACACTCACAGGGCAGGTACAGCATGGGCACCTGAGTAGGGAGACAGAGGAAAGCGTGTCAGGAAGGGACAGAAGGTATGGAGTAAAAGGTAAAGTGTTAAAAAAGGAAAAAGCAGGAACTAAGTGTCACAAAACATATTTGAAAGTTCTTTATCTGAATGCACGTAGCATTCGTAACAAAATGGACGAGTTAACGGCACAAATAACTACGTATGGGTATGATCTTGTGGCCATCACAGAAACATGGCAGCAGGGTGACAACGACTGGGAATTAAATATGCCAGGGTATTTAACAATCAGGAAGGACAGGCAGGAAGGAAGGGGAGGTGGGGTGGCTATGTTAATAAAGGAAGGAATCACTGTAATACAGAGAAATTATATTGGGTCAAAGGATCAGGATAATGAAACAGTTTGGGTGGAGATAAGGACTAATAAGGGGAAAAAAACACTAGTATATAGGCCTCCTAATAGCTGCAACTCTGCTGGAAGAAGTATTAATCAGGAAATAGTTGGGGCATGTAATAAGGGAACAGCTATAATTATGGGGGATTTTAACTATCATATTAACTGGACAAATCAAATTGGGCAGGGTAGCCTTGAGGAAGAGTTTATTGAGTGTATTAGGGATGGATTTCTTGAGCAGTATGTAACTGATCCTACAAGGGGGCAAGCAACCTTGGACCTGGTCCTGTGTAATGAGTCAGGATTAATTAATAATGTCCTAGTTAAGGATCCCCTTGGAATGAGTGACCATAACATGGTTGAATTCCATATCCAATTAGAGGGTGAGAAGGTTGGTTCTCAAACAAGCGTACTGAGCTTGAATAAAGGAGACTATGATGGTATGAGAGCGGAATTGATTAAAGTGGACTGGGAAAATAGATTAAAGGGTAAGACGGTACATGAGCAGTGGTGTTCATTTAAGGAGTTATTTTACAACTTTCAAAAAATATATATTCCACTGAGGAAAAAAGGGTGTAAAAGAAATGACAGCCATCCGTGGCTAAGTAAAGAAATTAAGGATAGTATCCGACTAAAAACAAGGACATATAAGGTAGCCAAACTTAGTGGGAGGATAGAAGATTGGGAAGTCTTCAAAAGACAGCAAAAAGTAACTAATGGATTGATTAAGAAAGGGAAGATAGACTTTGAAAATAAATTAGCAAAAAATATAAAAACAGATAGCAAGAGTTTCTATAGTTATATAAAAAGAAAAAGGGTGGCTGAGGCAAACGTAGGTCCCTTAGAGGATGAGACCGGGAAATTAATGGTGGGAAACATGGAGATGGCAAAAATGCTGAACAAATATTTTGTTTCAGTCTTTACGGTAGAGGACACTAAGAATATCCCAACACTGGACAAACAGGGGGCTCTAGGGGGGGAGGAGCTAAATACGATTAAAATCACTAAGGAATTGGTACTCAGTAAAATAATGGGACTCAAGGCTGATAAATCCCCTGGACCTGATGGCTTACATCCTAGGGTCTTGAGGGAAGTGGCAGTAGGGATTGTGGATGCTTTGGTAATAATTTTCCAAAATTCCCTGGACTCAGCAAAGGTCCTGGCAGATTGGAAAACTGCTAATGTAACATCCTTATTTAAAAAGGGTAGAAGGCAGAAGGCTGGAAATTATAGACCAGTTAGCCTAACATCTGTGGTGGGTAAAATTTTGGAGTCTATTATTAAGGAGACAGTAACGGAACATTTAGATAAACATAATTTAATAGGACAAAGTCAGCATGGCTTTATGAAGGGGAAGTCATGTCTGACAAATTTGCTTGAGTTCTTTGAGGACATAACGTACAGGGTGGATAAAGGGGAACCAGTGGACGTAGTGTATTTAGACTTCCAGAAGGCATTGGACAAGGTGCCACATAAAAGATTATTGCTCAAGATAAAAAATCACTGGATTGGGGGTAATATTTTGGCATGGGTGGAGGATTGGTTATCTAACAGGAAGCAGAGAGTTGGGATAAATGGTTCATTCTCGGACTGGCAACCAGTAGCCAGTGGTGTGCCGCAGGGGTCGGTGCTGGGTGCCCAACTCTTTACAATCTATATTAACAATTTGGAGGAGGGGACCGAGTGTAACATATCAAAGTTTGCAGATGATACAAAGATGGGAGGGAAAGTAGAAAGTGAGGAGGACATAAAAAACCTACAAGGGGATATAGACAGCCTGGGTAAGTGGGCGGAGATTTGGCAGATGCAATACAATATTGGAAAATGTGAGGTTATGCACTTTGGCAGGAAAAATCAGAGAGCAAGTTATTATCTTAATGGCGAGAAACTGGAAAGTACTGCAGTACAAAGGGATCTGGGGGTCCTAGTGCAAGAAAATCAAAAAGTTAGTATGCAGGTGCAGCAGGTGATCAAGAAGGCCAATGGAATGTTGGCTTTTATTGCTAGGGGGATAGATTATAAAAACAGGGAGGTATTGCTGCAGTTATATAAGGTATTGGTGAGACCGCACCTGGAATACTGCATACAGTTTTGGTGTCCATACTTAAGAAAAGACATACTTGCTCTCGAGGCAGTACAAAGAAGGTTCACTCGGTTAATCCCAGGGATGAGGGGGTGGACATATGAGGAGAGGTTTAGTAGATTGGGACTCGACTCATTGGAGTTCAGAAGAATGAGAGGCGATCTTATTAAAACATATAAGATTGTGAAGGGGCTTGATCGGGTGGGTGCGGTAAGGATGTTCCCAAGGATGGGTGAAACTAGAACTAGGGGGCATAATCTTAGAATAAGGGGCTGCTCTTTCAAAACTGAGATGAGGAGAAACTTCTTCACTCAGAGGGTAGTAGGTCTGTGGAATTTGCTGCCCCAGGAAGCTGTGGAAGCTACATCATTAAATAAATTTAAAACAGAAATAGACAGTTTCCTAGAAGTAAAGGGCATTAGGGGTTACGGGGAGCGGGCAGGAAATTGGACATGAGGCTGAGTTCGGATCGGTCAAGGCCCTGTGGGTGGCGGAGCGGGCCCAGGGGCTGAGTGGTCGGGTCCTGCTCCTACTTCTTGTGTTCTTTAGATTTGAGGTTAGGATCAGATCAGCCATGATCTTATTGAATGGCGGAGCAGGCTCGAGGGGCCGATTGGCCTACTCCTGCTTCTATTTCTTATGTTCTTATGTTCTTAAACACTCCCAGGGCAGGTACAACACGGGTTAGATACAGAGAAAAGCTCGCTCTACACTGTCCCATCAAACACTCCCAGGGCAGGTACAGCACTGGTTATATACAGAGTAAAGCTCCCTCTTCACTGTCCCATCAAACACTCCCAGGGCAGGTACAGCACGGGTTAGATACAGAGTAAAGCTCCCTCTACACTGTCCCATTAAACACTCCCAGGGCAGGTACAACACGGGTTAGATACAGAGTAAAGCTCCCTCTACACTGTCCCATCAAACACTCCCAGGGCAGGTACAGCACGGGTTAGATACAGAGTAAAGCTCCCTCTACACTGTCCCATTAAACACTCCCAGGGCAGGTACAACACGGGTTAGATACAGAGTAAAGCTCCCTCTACACTGTCCCATCAAACACTCCCAGGGCAGGTACAGCACGGGTTAGATACAGAGTAAAGCTCCCTCTACACTGTCCCATTAAACACTCCCAGGGCAGGTACAACACGGGTTAGATACAGAGTAAAGCTCCCTCTACACTGTCCCATCAAACACTCCCAGGGCAGGTACAGCACGGGTTAGATACAGAGTAAAGCTCCCTCTACACTGCCCCATCAAACACTCCCAGGGCAGGTACAGCACGGGTTAGATACAGAGTAAAGCTCCCTCTACACTGTCCCATTAAACACTATTGAGAGGTCGCACAACACCAGGTTATAGTCCAACAGTTTTATTTGAAATCACAAGCTCTCGGAGCTATCGATCGCCCCTTCCTCCGAAAGCTTGTGATTTCAAATAAAACTGTTGGACTATAACCTGGTGTTGTGCGACCTCTCAATTTTGTCCACCCCAGTCCAACACCGGCATCTCCACATCATGACCATTAAACACTGGCATGGCAGGTACAGCACGGGTTAGATACAAAGTAAAGCTCCCTCTGCACTGTCTCATCAAACACTCCCAGGGCAGGTACAGTACGGGTTAGATACAGAGTAAAGCTCCCTCAACACTGTCCCATCAAACACTCCCAGGGCAGCTACAGCACGGGTTAGATACAGAGTAAAGCTCCCTCTACACTGTCCCATCAAACACTCCCAGGGCAGGTACTGCACAGGTTAGATACAGAGTAAAGCTCCCTCTACACTGTCCCATCAAACACTCCCAGGGCAGATACAGCACGGGTTAGATACAGAGTAAAGCTCCCTCTACACTGTCCCATCAAACACTCCCAGGGCAGCTACAGCACGGGTTAGATGCTGCACTGGGAGAATCAGTTTCTATTCTGGGGCTGTATTCTCCGGAGTGGGGTTGCAGGATGTGAATATATGAAGACACATCGTGGGGTGTTGAGCCTTCTTAATATTCGGAACAAGTTGCCAAATCTTCCTGAAGTGTCAGATCTTTATACACTTATGAAGCAACGACAGTCCTCCAATCACACAATTAGAGTTGATTAATTGAGTCTGTCGCCCAGGGTAACTGTTTTCTTTGAAACTAGAAAGGGCAAATCAATCAAACTGTGGCAAGGTGTTGATGGATGAGCTCTACCTGATGTGAATCTTTGAGTGCCTCACCGAGAGATTTCATAACCTTGTTTCCGAGCTTTGTTTGGTTTTCTACAGCGAACACGTGGGTGATTTTCTCTCCTCCACGCGTCTGTCAATGGTCTTCTGTTCTCTTTACACCTGAGAGTTCCACAGCTTTGTGTCAGTTCTCATCAGAGAGAGTGGTGCCAGCGTGCCAGAGTAAAGAGGCATCACACACACACACAGAAACAACAGAGTCTGTCTGCATTGGAATCCAGCCCAGAGAGGAGAAATGTCAGCCTCGCTGCCCCGCCCATCCCCCATCAGAGAGACGAGGCCTTTCCACCCACCCGTGTAAAAATCAATCTCTTCTCTCCTCTGGTTCTTTTTCCAATTTCTTTAAATCTGTGTCCTCTGGTCACCGACACCTCCTGCCAGTGGAAACAGTTTCTCCTTATTTACTCTATCAAAACCCTTCATAATTTTGAAGACCTCTATTAAATCTCCCCTTAACTTTAAGAACATAAGAAATAGGAGCAGGAGTCGGCCATACGGCCCCTCGAGCCTGCTCCGCCATTCAATAAGATCATGGCTGATCTTCTATCTCAACTCCACTTTCCTGCACTATCCCCATATCCCTTGATTCCCTTAATATCCAAAAATCTATCGATCTCTGCCTTGAATATACTCAACAACTGAGCATCCACAGCCCTCTGGGGTAGAGAATTCCAAAGATTCAGCACCCTCTGAGTGAAGAAATTTCTCCTCATCTCAGTCCTAAATGGCCGACCCCTTATTCTGAGACTGTGACCCCTCGTTCTGGACTCTCCAGCCAGGGGAAACATCCTCCCTGCATCTACCCTGTCATGCCCTGTAAGAATTTTGTATGTTTCAATGAGATCACCTCTCATTCTTCTAAACTCTGGGGAATATAGGCCTTCTCTGCTCTAAGAAGAACAATCGCATCTTCTCCAGTCTCTCCACGTCACTGAAGTCCCTCATCCCTGGTACCATTCTAGTAACCCTCTCCAAGGCCCTGACATCCTTCCAAAAGTGTGGTGCCCAAAATTGGACACAATACTCCAGCTGAGGCCAAACCAGTGATTTATAAAGGTTCAACATAACTTCCTTGCTCCTGTACTCTATGCCTCTATTAATTGTGGGAAAATATGAGGTTATCCACTTTGGTAGGAAAAATAAAAAGGCAAATTATTATTTAAATGGAGAGAGATTACAAAATGCTGAGGTACAGAGGGATCTGGGGGTCCTTGTACATGAATCACAAAAAGTTAGCATGCAGGTACAGCAAGTAATTAGGAAGGCAAATGGAATGTTGGCCTTTATTGCAAAGGGAATAGAGTATAAAAGTAAAAGTCATGTCACAACTGTACAGGGCATTGGTGAGACCACACCTGGAGTACTGCGTACAGTTTTGGTCTCCTTATTTAAGGAAGGATATACTTGCATTGGAGGCAGTTCAGAGAAGGTTCACGAGGTTGATTCCTTGGATGAAGGGGTTGTCTGATGAAGAAAGGTTGAGCAGGTTGGGCCTATAGTCATTGGAGTTTAGAAGAATGAGAGGTGATCTTATTGAAACATATAAGATTCTGAAGGGGCTTGACAGGGTAGGTGCAGAGAGGATGTTTCCCCTCTTGGGGGAATCTAGAACTAGGGGGCATAATTTCAGAATAAGGGGGCACCCTTTTAAATCGGAAATGAGGAGGAATTTCTTCTCTCAGAGGGTCGTGAATCTTTGGAATTCTCTTCCCCAGAGAGCTGTGGAGGCTGGGTCATTGAATATATTTAAGGTGGATAGACAGATTTTTGAACGATAAGGGAGTCGAGGGTTATGGGGAGCGGGCAGGGAAGTGGAGTTGAGGCCAAGATCAGATCAGCCATGATCTTATTGAATGGCGGAGCAGGCTCGAGGGGCCAAATGACCTACTCGTGCTCCTACGTCTTATGTTCTTATGTTAATAAAGTCAAGAATCCAATATGCTTTTTTAACAGCCTTCTCAACTTGTCTTGCCACCGTCAAAGGTTTGTGTACTGACACTCCCAGGTGTCTCTACTTCCTGCACACCCTTTAATGTTATTTCAGTTTTCTAAAAGAAACAGCAGTTGAATTTTTAAGCCAGCTGTATCTCTACTTAGAAACATAGAAACATTCAGCCCCTCAAGCCTGCTCCGCCATTCAATGCGATCATGGCTGATCATCCAAATTCAGTACCCTGTCCCTGCTTTCTCCCCATATCCCTTGATCCCTTTAGCCTTAAGAAATATATCTAACTCCTTCTTGAATATATTTAATGAATTGGCCTCAACTGCCTTCTGTGGTAGAGAATTCCACAGGTTCACCACTCTCTGGGTGAAGAAATTCCTCCTCATCTCAGTCCTAAATGGCTTACCCCTTATCCTTAGACTGTGACCCCTGGTTCTGGACTCCCCGACCATCGGGAACATCCTTCCTGCATCTAGTCTGTCTAGTCCTGTTAGAATTTAATAAGTTTCAATGAGCTCCCCTCTCATTCTTCTAAACTCTAGCGAATATAAGCCTAATCGACCCAATCTCTCTTCATACGTCATTCCTGCCATCCCAGGTATCAGTCTGGTGAATCTTCGCTGCACTCCCTCCATGGCAAGAACATCCTTCCTCAGATAAGGTGACCAAAACTGCACACAATACTCAAGGTGTGGTCTCACCAAGGCCTTGTACAACTGCAGCAAGACATCCTTGCTCCTGTACTCGAATCCACTCGCTATGAAGGCCAACATACCATTTGCCTTCTTAACCGCCTGCTGCACCTGCATACTTACCTTCAGCGACTGGTGCACAAGGACACCCAGGTCTCATTGCACTTCCCTTTTTCCCAATCTATTGCCGTTCAGATAATAATCTGCCTTCCTTTTTTTGCCACCAAAGTGGATAACCTCACATTTATCCAAATTATACTTCATCTGCCATGCATCTGCCCAATCACCCAACCTGTCCAAATCATACTGGAGTTTCTCTGCATCCTCCTCACAGCACACATGCCCACCCAGCTTTGTGTCGTCTGCAAACTTGGAGATATTACATCTAGTTCCCTCGTCTAGATCATTAATATATATTGTGAATAGCTGGGGTCCTAGCACCGATCCCTGCAGTACCCCACTAGTCACTGCCTGCCACTCGGAAAAAGACTCGTTTATTCCAACTCTTTGCTTCCTGTCTGTCAACCAGTTCTCTATCCAAGTCAGTACCTTACCCCCAATCCCATGTGCTTTAACTTTGCACGCCAATCTCTTATGTGGGACCTTATCGAAAGCCTTCTGAAAGTCCAAATACACCACATCCACTGGTTCTCCCTTATCTATTCTACCAGTTACATCCTCAAAAAATTCCAGTAGATTAGTCAAGCATGATTTACCTTTGGTAAATCCATGTTGACTTTATCCGATCCTGTCACTGTTTTCCAAGTGCTCTGCTATTACATCTTTTATAATGGACTCTAGCATTTTGCCCACTACCGATGTCAGGCTTACCAGTCTATAATTCCCCGTTTTCTCTCTACCACCTTTTTTAAATAGTGGGGTTACATTAGCTACCATCCAATCCATGGGAACTGTTCCAGAGTCTATAGAATTTTGGAAGATGACCAGCAATGCATCTACTATTTCTAGGGCCACTTCCTTAAGTACCCTAGGATGTAGATTATCAGGCCTTGGGGATTTATCGGCCTTCAATCCCATCAATTTCCCTAACACCATTTCCCTACAAATACTGATTTCATTCAATTCCTCCCTCTCATTAGACCCTATGGAAGGTTATTTGTGTCCTCCTTTGTGAAGACAGAACCAAAGTATGTATTTAATTGGTCTGCCATTTCTTTGTTCCCCATTATAAATTCCCCTGATTCTGACTGCAAGGGACCTACGCCTGACTTCACCAATCTTTTTCTCTTCACATATCTATAGAAGCTTTTACAGTCAGTTTTTATGTTCCCTGCAAGCTTACTCTCATATTCTATTTTCCCCCTCTTAATTAATCCCTTTGTCCTCTTTTGCTGAATCCTAAACTGCTCCCAATCCTCAGGTTTGCTGCTTTTTCTGGCCAATTTATATGTCCTCTCCTTGGATCTTATGCTATCCCTAATTTCCCTTGTTAGCCACGGTTGAGTCACCTTTTTTGTTTTATTTTTATGCCAAACAGGGATGAACAAATTCTGTAGTTCATCCATGCGATCTTTAAATGTTTGCCATTGCCTATCCAATGTCAAACCTTTAAGTAACGCTCCCCAATCCATCCTAGCCAACTCGCGCCTCATACCATCGTAGTTTCCTTTATTTAAATTCAGGACTGCAGTCTCTGAGTCAACTACTTCACTCTTCATCTTAATGAAGAATTCTATCATATTATGATCACTCCTCCCCAAGGGGCCTCGCACAACAAGATTGCTTGTGTTTTGACAGTTGGAAAAGGTAATCACGTACACCTGAGAAAGAGCAAGATATACAAATAAAGAGAAAGCCACCAGGCAGCAGTGCCTTTCCTCATTCTAATTTGATTGCTTTTTAAAAAAAGATTTTTGAAAGCCAACAAAAGGCTTTGTGGGAAAACAAACATGAAGAGAGAATAGAAGCAGAGGCAAGTGCTATCAGGAAGTTGGGGGACGGTAGGAGGTGGGGCAGGGCTTCTGATACCCTATCCATGGACTGGGCACCCATACTGTCTCCCCAGATACTCTTCCCTGAGGGGAGGTGAAGGAAGAAATTGCGGAGGTACTGGCCCTTCCAATCGTCCTTAGAAACGGGGGTGGTGCCAGAGGACTGGAGAATTACAAATGTTACACTATTGTTCAAAAAAGGGTGTAAAGATAAACACAGGAACTACAAGCCAGTCAGTTTAACTCGGTAATTGGGAAACTTTTAGAAACAGTAATCAGGGACAAAATTAACAGTCACCTGGACAAGTGTGGATTAATTAAGGAAAGCAATCATGGATTTGTTAAAGGCAAATTGTGTTTAACCAAATTGATCGAGTTTTTTGATAAGGTAACAGAGAGGGTTGATGAGGGCAATGCGGTCGAAGTGGTGTACATGGATTTCCAAAAGGCGTTTGACAAAGTGCCAGCAAAGTTGAAGCCCATGGAATAAAAGGGACAGTGGCAGCATGGATACGAAATTGGCTAAGTGATAGGAAACAGAGAGTAGTGGTGAACAGTTGTTTTTCGGACTGGAGGAAGGTATACAGTGGTGTTCCCCAGGGGTCGGTACTAGGACCACTGCTTTTCTTGATATATATTAATGACTTGAACTTGGGTGTACAGGGCACAATTTCAAAATTTGCAGATGACACAAAACTTGGAAGTATAGTGAACAGTGAGGAGGAGAGTGATAGACTTCAAGAGGACATAGGCAGGCTGGTGAAATGGGCAGACACATGACAGATGAAATTTAACGCAGAAAAGTGTGAAGTGATATGTTTTGGTAGAAAGAATGAGGAGAGGAAATATAAACTAAAGGGTACAATCCTGAAGGGGGTGCACGAACAGAGAGACCTGGGGGTATGTGTGCATAAATCGTCGAAGGTGACAGGGCAGATTGAGAAAGCGGTTAAAAAAGCTTACGGGATCCTGGGCTTCATGAATAGAGGTATAGAGTACAAAAGCGTGCAAATTATGATAACCTGTATAAAACACTGGTTCAGCCCCAACTGGAGTATTGTGTCCAATTCTGGGCACCGCACTTTAGGAAGGATGTGAAGGCCTTAGAGAAGGTGCAGAAAAGATTTATGAGAATGTTTCCAGGGATGAGGGACTTCAGTTACGTGGATAGACTGGAGAAGCTGGGGTTGTTCTCCTTGGAGCAGAGAAGTTTGAGAGGAGATTTGATAGAGGTGTTCAAAATCATGAGGGGTCTGGACAGAGTAGATAGAGAGAAACTGTTCCCATTGGTGGAAGGGTTGAGAACCAGAGGACACAGATTTAAGGTGATTGGCAGAAGAACCAAAGGCGACATGAGGAAAATCTTTTTTACTCAGCGAGTGGTTATGATCTGGAATACACTGCCTGAGAGGGTGGTGGAGGCAGATTCAATCGTGGCTTTCAAAAGGGAGTTGGATAAGTACCTGAAGGAAAGAAATTTGCAGGGCTACGGGGAAAGGGCGGGGGAATGGGACTAGCTGAAGTGCTCTTGCAGAGAGCCGGCACGGGCTCGATGGGCCGAATGGCCTCTTTCTGTGATGTAACCATTCTATGATTCTATGATTCCCCTTCCACATGGCCTTTACCTCATGTCTCTCCGATACTATGTGAAGATAAGAGACCGTGAAATGACAGCGAGCAGGCCTCACTGACATCTGCGGTCTGAACTGATAGATGAATTGCTGTTTACAGGGAGACTGACCATCTCCTGCTAATCCAGTGAGCCAGGCAGCAGCGGTCTCATAAATACAGGAGCTCCACTAAAACCAGAAAGGTTAATTGCCAACACTGGAGGGCCATTTATCAAACTAATCCGCCTCTAACACCAAGCTATCTTTAGCTGGATTGCGCTGGGCAGGGCCTGAGCCTGGGTGAGAGACAGAGCGGAGAGAGTGTTGAGTGAGTCACTGATCTGCCCCATGGTCTGAGCCTGGGTGAGAGACAGAGCCGGGAGCGTGTTGAGTGAGTCACTGATCTGCCCCACGGTCTGCGCCTGGGTGAGAGACAGAGCCGGGAGCGTGTTGAGTGAGTCACTGATCTGCCCCAGGGCCTGAGCCTGGGTGAGAGACAGAGCCGGGAGCGTGTTGAGTGAGTCACTGATCTGCCCCACGGTCTGCGCCTGGGTGAGAGACAGAGCCGGGAGCGTGTTGAGTGAGTCACTGATCTGCCCCATGGTCTGAGCCTGGGTGAGAGACAGAGCCGGGAGCGTGTTGAGTGAGTCACTGATCTGCCCCATGGTCTGAGCCTGGGTGAGAGACAGAGCCGGGAGCGTGTTGAGTGAGTCACTGATCTGCCCCACGGGCGAGCAGTGATGTGATAATCCAGGGAATATTCTCTTGGCTGCTTGGCTGAGTGTGTACAGGAGAGAGAGCGAGAGAGGGGTATAGAGGCAGAGAGAGAGACAGAGGCTGGAATTTTAATTTGGAGGCGGGAGGGAGCGGAGGGGCTGCAATACGGTTGGGAAGCCCGGGAGAACGGGATCCCCTCAGGCACTGCCGAATTTAACGGCAAGGCCTGATTAGCATTTTGAATCTCAGGATCCCGCCCACAGCCTACCAGATGCATCCGACCGCAGAGAGGAGGGAGGGATCGGGATGGGGGGGGTGTGGAGGCCTCGGTGGGGAGGTCGGGGACAGATCGGAAGGGTCGGGGGGGGGGCTGCCCAATCGCGGGGGGGTTGGCGAGGCAGGAACGCTGGATCCAGGAGTTCAGTGGAAAGGCTCTAACCTCCTGGATCCAGCAGTCCTCGCCTCCCTTCAGCGGGCGGGTTCCCCGAGGCCCGGGAAAACCGCCCGCCTGCCCGGAGGATCACCATGAGGCTCGCCAGCCTCAGTATAATATTGAAAGTGCCAAACCGCCTCCTGGGAGCCGATTGGCTGCTCGACCCGTCCCTCCGCCAACTCTGGCGGGTTGGAGGCGGCTTGGGGTCGGGAGTCAGATTTTTAAAACTTTAACCTCTCACCCAAGCCCAACCCACCTGTTTTTGGGGCTAAAATTCCCCCCAGAGTCTGAGAGAGACAACTTGAGAGACAGACTGTGATGGAGAGACAGAGAACCAGAGAGAAAGTCAAACAGCCGAAGAGTGAGACAAAACAAAGGAGAGATAGAGAGAAAGAAATACCGAGTGAAACAGAGAGAGAGACAGAGAAACAGAGTGAGTGAGAGACAGAGCGAGAGAGAGAGACAGTGAGACAGAGCGAGAGAGAGAGACAGTGAGACAGAGCAAGAGATAGACAGTGAGACAGAGTGAGAGACAGACAGAGAGACAGAGCTAGAAATAGACAGTGAGACAGAGCGAGAGATAGACAGTGAGACAGAGCGAGAGGCAGACAGTGAGACAGAGCGAGAGACAGACAGTAAGACAGAGCGAGAGACAGACAGTGAGACAGAGCGAGAGGCAGACAGTGAGACAGAGCGAGAGACAGTGAGACAGAGCGAGAGACAGTGAGACAGAGCGAGAGGCAGACAGTGAGACAGAGCGAGAGACAGACAGTGAGACAGAGCGAGAGACAACGAGACAGAGCGAGAGACAGACAGTGACACAGAGCGAGAGGCAGATAGTGAGACAGAGCGAGAGACAGACAGTGAGACAGACCGAGAGACAGACAGTGTGACAGAGCGAGAGACAGTGAGACAGAGCGAGGGACAGACAGTGAGACAGAGCGAAAGAGAGACAGTGAGACAGAGCGAGAGACAGTGAGACAGAGCGAGAGACAGACAGTGAGACAGAGCGAGAGGCAGACAGTGAGTCAGAGCGAGAGACAGACAGTGAGACAGAGCGAGAGACAGACAGTGAGACAGAGCGAAAGACAGTGAGACAGAGCGAAAGACAGACAGTGAGACAGAGCGAGAGACAGACAGTGAGACAGAGCGAGAGACAGTGAGACAGAGCGAAAGACAGACAGTGAGACAGAGCGAGAGACAGTGAGACAGAGCGAAAGACAGACAGTGAGACAGGGCGAGAGGCAGACAGTGAGACAGAGCGAGAGACAGACAGTGAGACAGAGTGAGAGGCAGACAGTGAGACAGAGCGAGAGACAGACAGTGAGACAGAGCGAAAGACAGTGAGACAGAGCGAAAGACAGACAGTGAGACAGAGCGAGAGGCAGACAGTGAGACAGAGCGAGAGGCAGACAGTGAGACAGAGCGAGAGACAGACAGTGAGACAGAGCGAGAGGCAGACAGTGAGACAGAGTGAGAGACAGACAGTGAGACAGAGCGAGAGGCAGACAGTGAGACAGAGCGAGAGACAGACAGTGAGACAGAGCGAGAGGCAGACAGTGAGACAGAGAGAGAGACAGACAGTGAGACAGAGAGAGAGACTGACAGTGAGACAGAGCGAGAGACAGACAGTAAGACAGAGCGAGAGGCAGACAGTGAGACAGAGCGAAAGACAGTGAGACAGAGCGAGAGACAATGAGACAGAGCGAGAGACAGACAGTGAGACAGAGCGAAAGACAGTGAGACAGAGCAAGAGACAGTGAGACAGAGCGAGAGACAGTGAGACAGAGCGAGAGACAGACAGTGAGACAGAGAGAGAGACTGACAGTGAGACAGAGCGAGAGACAGACAGTGAGACAGAGCGAGAGACAGACAGTGAGACAGAGCGAGAGACTGACAGTGAGACAGAGCGAGAGACAGACAGTGAGACAGAGCGAGAGACAGACTGTGAGACAGAGCGAGAGACAGACAGTGAGACAGAGCGAGAGGCAGACAGTGAGACAGAGAGAGAGACGGACAGTGAGACAGAGCGAGAGACAGTGAGACAGAGCGAGAGACAGACAGTGAGACAGAGCGAGAGGCAGACAGTGAGACAGAGAGAGAGACTGACAGTGAGACAGAGCGAGAGACAGACAGTGAGACAGAGTGAGAGACAGACTGTGAGACAGAGCGAGAGACAGACAGTGAGACAGAGCGAGAGGCAGACAGTGAGACAGAGAGAGAGACGGACAGTGAGACAGAGCGAGAGACAGTGAGACAGAGCGAGAGACAGACAGTGAGACAGAGCGAGAGGCAGACAGTGAGACAGAGAGAGAGACAGACAGTGAGACAGAGCGAGAGACAGACAGTGAGACAGAGCGAGAGACAGTGAGACAGAGCGAGAGAGAGACAGTGAGACAGAACGAGAGAGAGACAGTGAGACAGAGCGAGCGACAGACAGTAAGACAGAGCGAGAGACAGACAGTGAGACAGAACGAGAGAGAGACAGTGAGACAGAGCGAGAGACAGTAAGACAGAGCGAGAGACAGTGAGACAGGGCGAGAGACAGACAGTGAGACAGAGCGAGAGACAGTGAGACAGGGCGAGAGACAGACAGTGAGACAGAGCGAGAGACAGTGAGACAGAGCGAGAGACAGACAGTGAGACAGAGCGAGAGACAGACAGTGAGAAAGAGCGAGAGAGAGACAGTGAGAGAGAGCGAGAGACAGACAGTGAGAGAGAGCGAGAGACAGACAGTGAGACAGAGCGAGAGACAGACAGTGAGACAGAGCGAGAGAGAGACAGTGAGACAGAGCGAGAGAGAGACAGTGAGACAGAGCGAGAGACAGACAGTGAGACAGAGCGAGAGACAGTGAGACCGAGCGAGAGACAGACAGTGAGACAGAGCAAGAGAAAGGCAGTGAGACAGAGCGATAGACCGACAGTGAGACAGAGCGAGAGACAATTAGACAGAGCGAGAGACAGACAGTGAGACAGAGCGAGAGACAGTGAGACAGAGCGAGAGACAGACAGTGAGACAGAGCGAGAGACAGTGAGACAGAGCGAGAGACAGACAGTGAGACAGAGCGAGAGACAGTGAGACAGAGCGAGAGACAGACAGTGAGACAGAGCGAGAGACAGACAGTGAGACAGAGCGAGAGAGAGACAGTGAGACAGAGCGAGAGACAGCGAGACAGAGCGAGAGACAGTGAGACAGAGCGAGAGACAGACAGTGAGACCGAGCGAGTGAAAGACAGTGAGACCGAGCGAGAGAAAGACAGTGAGACAGAGCGAGAGACAGTGAGACCGAGCGAGAGAAAGACAGTGAGACAGACCGAGAGACAGACAGTGAGACAGAGCGAGAGACAGTGAGACAGAGCGAGAGACAGACAGTGAGACAGAGTGAGAGACAGTGAGACAGAGCGAGAGACAGTGAGACAGAGCGAGAGACAGACAGTGAGACAGAGCGAGAGAGAGACAGTGAGACAGAGCGAGAGACAGACAGTGAGACAGAGCGAGAGGCAGACAGTGAGACAGAGAGAGAGACGGACAGTGAGACAGAGCGAGAGACAGTGAGACAGAGCGAGAGACAGACAGTGAGACAGAGCGAGAGGCAGACAGTGAGACAGAGAGAGAGACAGACAGTGAGACAGAGCGAGAGACAGACAGTGAGACAGAGCGAGAGACAGTGAGACAGAGCGAGAGAGAGACAGTGAGACAGAACGAGAGAGAGACAGTGAGACAGAGCGAGCGACAGACAGTAAGACAGAGCGAGAGACAGACAGTGAGACAGAACGAGAGAGAGACAGTGAGACAGAGCGAGAGACAGTAAGACAGAGCGAGAGACAGTGAGACAGGGCGAGAGACAGACAGTGAGACAGAGCGAGAGACAGTGAGACAGGGCGAGAGACAGACAGTGAGACAGAGCGAGAGACAGTGAGACAGAGCGAGAGACAGACAGTGAGACAGAGCGAGAGACAGACAGTGAGAAAGAGCGAGAGAGAGACAGTGAGAGAGAGCGAGAGACAGACAGTGAGAGAGAGCGAGAGACAGACAGTGAGACAGAGCGAGAGACAGACAGTGAGACAGAGCGAGAGAGAGACAGTGAGACAGAGCGAGAGAGAGACAGTGAGACAGAGCGAGAGACAGACAGTGAGACAGAGCGAGAGACAGTGAGACCGAGCGAGAGACAGACAGTGAGACAGAGCAAGAGAAAGGCAGTGAGACAGAGCGATAGACCGACAGTGAGACAGAGCGAGAGACAATTAGACAGAGCGAGAGACAGACAGTGAGACAGAGCGAGAGACAGTGAGACAGAGCGAGAGACAGACAGTGAGACAGAGCGAGAGACAGTGAGACAGAGCGAGAGACAGACAGTGAGACAGAGCGAGAGACAGTGAGACAGAGCGAGAGACAGACAGTGAGACAGAGCGAGAGACAGACAGTGAGACAGAGCGAGAGAGAGACAGTGAGACAGAGCGAGAGACAGCGAGACAGAGCGAGAGACAGTGAGACAGAGCGAGAGACAGACAGTGAGACCGAGCGAGTGAAAGACAGTGAGACCGAGCGAGAGAAAGACAGTGAGACAGAGCGAGAGACAGTGAGACCGAGCGAGAGAAAGACAGTGAGACAGACCGAGAGACAGACAGTGAGACAGAGCGAGAGACAGTGAGACAGAGCGAGAGACAGACAGTGAGACAGAGTGAGAGACAGTGAGACAGAGCGAGAGACAGTGAGACAGAGCGAGAGACAGACAGTGAGACAGAGCGAGAGAGAGACAGTGAGACAGAGCGAGAGACAGACAGTGAGACAGAGCGAGAGGCAGACAGTGAGACAGAGAGAGAGACGGACAGTGAGACAGAGCGAGAGACAGTGAGACAGAGCGAGAGACAGACAGTGAGACAGAGCGAGAGGCAGACAGTGAGACAGAGAGAGAGACAGACAGTGAGACAGAGCGAGAGACAGACAGTGAGACAGAGCGAGAGACAGTGAGACAGAGCGAGAGAGAGACAGTGAGACAGAACGAGAGAGAGACAGTGAGACAGAGCGAGCGACAGACAGTAAGACAGAGCGAGAGACAGACAGTGAGACAGAACGAGAGAGAGACAGTGAGACAGAGCGAGAGACAGTAAGACAGAGCGAGAGACAGTGAGACAGGGCGAGAGACAGACAGTGAGACAGAGCGAGAGACAGTGAGACAGGGCGAGAGACAGACAGTGAGACAGAGCGAGAGACAGTGAGACAGAGCGAGAGACAGACAGTGAGACAGAGCGAGAGACAGACAGTGAGAAAGAGCGAGAGAGAGACAGTGAGAGAGAGCGAGAGACAGACAGTGAGAGAGAGCGAGAGACAGACAGTGAGACAGAGCGAGAGACAGACAGTGAGACAGAGCGAGAGAGAGACAGTGAGACAGAGCGAGAGAGAGACAGTGAGACAGAGCGAGAGACAGACAGTGAGACCGAGCGAGAGACAGACAGTGAGACAGAGCAAGAGAAAGGCAGTGAGACAGAGCGATAGACCGACAGTGAGACAGAGCGAGAGACAATTAGACAGAGCGAGAGACAGACAGTGAGACAGAGCGAGAGACAGTGAGACAGAGCGAGAGACAGACAGTGAGACAGAGCGAGAGACAGTGAGACAGAGCGAGAGACAGACAGTGAGACAGAGCGAGAGACAGTGAGACAGAGCGAGAGACAGACAGTGAGACAGAGCGAGAGACAGACAGTGAGACAGAGCGAGAGAGAGACAGTGAGACAGAGCGAGAGACAGCGAGACAGAGCGAGAGACAGTGAGACAGAGCGAGAGACAGACAGTGAGACCGAGCGAGTGAAAGACAGTGAGACCGAGCGAGAGAAAGACAGTGAGACAGAGCGAGAGACAGTGAGACCGAGCGAGAGAAAGACAGTGAGACAGACCGAGAGACAGACAGTGAGACAGAGCGAGAGACAGTGAGACAGAGCGAGAGACAGACAGTGAGACAGAGTGAGAGACAGTGAGACAGAGCGAGAGACAGTGAGACAGAGCGAGAGACAGACAGTGAGACAGAGCGAGAGAGAGACAGTGAGACAGAGCGAGAGACAGACAGTGAGACAGAGCGAGAGACTGGGAAACAGTAAGAATGGGACAGAGAAATTCAGAAAGAGACAAAAGAGAAAGAAAGAGAGATGTGCTGAGAAACAGAGACAGAGAATCTGAAAGTGAAACTGAGAGAAAGAAGAAGATAGATAGAAAGAGGCAGAGAGAGAGAGAGACAGACAGATAGAGAGAGAGACAGACAAATAGAGACAGAGATAGAGAGAGACAGAGACAGAGAGACAGAGAGAGACAGAGATAGAGAGAGACAGAGACAGAGAGACAGAGAGAGATAGAGAGAGACAGAGACAGAGAGACAGAGAGAGAGAGAGACAGAGGCGCAGAAATAAAGAGGTAAAGAGAGACAGACACACACACACAGAAACAGAGCAAGACAGAGCTGGATAGACAGGGATAGAGAAAGAGGTAGAGACAGAGAAATGGAAAGAGGTAGAGAAATAGAGAAAGACAGAATCATAGAACCATTTGGCCCTTCTTGTCTGTGCCGGCCGACAAAGAGCTCTCCAGCCTAATCCCACTTTCCAGCTCTTGGTCCGTAGCCCTGTCGGTTACGGCACTTCAAGTTCATATCCAAGTACTGTTTAAATGTGATGAGAGACAAAGTGGGGGACACACATCCCGATAGTCACAAGATACAATGGTAATGGAGTTGTTGACTTATCCTAGTAATCAATCAACTAATTACCTATCCAGTGTACAATATTTCCACCAATTCCTGCTCTCTCTATTTTCAGTACCAGCCTTTCATTAATGCAGATCTGGCCAAGTTAAAGTCGGCCCATTTCTCTCTCGGTCTCGGTCTCTGTTCTTCTCTCTCTCTACTAGTGAAAGAAAGACTTGCATTTCTATAGCGCCTTTCACGACCACCGGACGTCCCAAAGTGCTTTACAGCCAATGTGCGCAAATTGGCTGCCACGTTTCCTACGTTCCTATCACACATTTTGGGATAGAGTATCTGAGTAATTGGAGACATGACGTGGGGAGGGCAGCGTGCTCGGGAGGAACCGGTGACTTTGGACCTCTGGTTCCCAAAGCTCTCCACCACTGGGGGTTTTCCTCGCCTCCTGTCTGGGTCTGTTGGAGACTCATTGATAGAGATTGATTGCTGTGATTGGTCAACAACTACATTATCATTGTATCATACGACTACCAGGATGGTCGAGGGTGAACTCGATGGACCCTGGTCTGATTTCCTCTAGTGATGTTGCTAAGAGTTCCTGGGATCTTGGAACTACCATCTCACAACCTCTGGGTTTCTAGCCCAGTACCATAACCACTACACTAAATACTTTATACGGAGGGCTGACCAATGGGATTTAGAGTCTCGTAACACAAGTAATTAAAAGCTAGGCTGCAGAGCGCAAAGTGATGATAAATGTTGATGGAATGCTGGGCTCCATCACAAGAGCAGAGAGTATAACAGAGGCATCATCTGGATCTATGCAGCGTGCTGGACAGACGTCACTAGCAGGGCCTCCCTGTGGGGGTTTCCCCACAGAAGCGGAAGCTTTCATTGCGGACTCGGAGAATTACATTTAGAACCCGTAGTGCAGCCATGACACGAGTAATAAAGAACCTGTTTCAGCTCAGCTTGGCTTTGACTTTCTACTAATTGATCTCTCAGGACATCGCACACGGAAAGTCAAGACTAAGTGTAATCGACAGCAGGGACCGGGTTAGATGGCGGGAGATGATTGGAGCAGGTCGTGCAGATATATCTCAGTCCCCATTTTAAAGTCATACACTCTGCCCTTACATTTCCTGATAAATTATTGGCCCGAAAATTAGACCTAATACGCGAGAGTACGCACTGTGCACTCTCGCGTTTTAGGTCTCCAATTGCCGGTTTCCTGCATGCACTGCGCATGCGCGGGAAACCGGCACTTCGTGAATTCAAAAGGGGGCGGTTCCTAAGTGAACCGCGTGTGCGCTACAGGCTGCGCGCACACAGTGCACTTAGTTATTTTTGCAGCTTTGAACGTGCAGGTAAGCATGGAAGATTTTACACATGAAGAAAGGAGGCGTAAGACCCTCTTTTAACAAGGTAAGTAGTTAATTAAGTGTTATTTTAATTTTTTTTAACAGGTTTATCTTTTTTAGAGACTTTAAAGAAAGGTAAGTTTATTTTTATAACTTTTAAAAAGATTTTAAATTTTTTCAAAAATTTAATTTTTTGTTTAAAGTGGTTAATTTATTTAACTATACTTATTTTATTAATGTGATGGCTTTTTTTTCAAATTTAATTGAGGTTTAGCTGTTCTTTTGGGGGTGTGTAGTATTCATAGCTTTGACAGGCCGTCTTTAGGATGAGACATTAAACTGAGGCCCCGTCTGCCCTCTCGGGTAGATGTAAAACAATCCCATGGCACTATGCTGAAGAGTAGGGCAGTCCACCCTGGTGTCCTGGACAATATTTATCCCTCAATCGACATCACCAAAACAGGTTATCCGGTCATTATCACAGCGCTGTTTGTGGGATCATGCTGTGCGTAAACTGACAGCCGCGTTTCCTACATTACAACAGTGACTGCGCTTCAAAAAGTACTTCATTGGCTGTAAAGCGCTTTGGGACGTCCTGAGAGTGTAGTAATGCAAGTCTCTCTTTCTTCTGAGGGCTCGCTGAGCAAGACGGTTGGTAGTTTGACCCCTGACTCCTTCCCTGTCCGAGGGTTCGCCAGTCTCCCTCCAGCTGACCCCATGCAGGGCGAGCGGTCTCTCCCACCGGCTCATGTGCGAGTGGCGGCTGGAGGCCCGCGAACATTACGCGACCGTAACGGAGCAAACTTTCAACGGCTGGCTCATTAACTTCTCATTAACACCCTCGTCCCTTCTCTCTCTCAATGGTACCAGGCTGCCTCTCACTTTCAAGGTGAACATAAAGGATGCTGGGCCATTGAGGACTGACCTTTAAAATTCTTGAAGTTGGGTTTATATCAGGAATACATTTTTTAGAGTTTAAGAACGATTCAGCAACAATGCTTAGACGTGACAGAATCACTCGCCCATCAAGCAATGTGCCTGTGTCATCAGTTATCAGTGAGAGCATGTTTCAATCTGCCTTTCTACTCCTGCCACGGGAACACTGTCTGGAAAGTCAGCCAGCAATTGATTTTTGTCTGATTCCAAAACTCACTGGCTGGATTATTGAACTCAGTGCGCTTTCTAATAGCACAGTATATGCACTGAAACCGAACTCAGGCCCAGGGTGGTATGGCGGTGTAGTGGTTATGTTACTGGACGAGTAATCCAGAGAATCAGAGTTCATGTCCTACCCAAGCTCTCAGTCCAACCTATTCCTTGAGGGATTAGTATTGGCCAAGACACCGGGGATAACTCCCCTGCTCTTCTTTGAATAGTGGCCCTGGGATCTTTTATGTCCACCTGAGAAAGCAGATGCAGCCTCAGTTTAACATCTCATCCGAAATACGGCACCTCCGACAGTGCAGCGCTCCCTCAGTCCTGACCCTCCGACAGTGCAGTGCTCCCTCAGTACTGCCCCTCCGACAGTGCGGCACTCCCTCAGTACTGCCCCTCCGACAGTGCGGCGCTCCCTCAGTACTGCCTTCTGACAGTGCGGCGCTCCCTCAGTACTGCCTTCTGACAGTGCGGCGCTCCCTCAGTACTGACCCTCCGACAGTGCAGCGCTCCCTCAGGACTGCCCCTCCAACAGTGCAGCGCTCCCTCAGTACTGCTACTCCGACAGTGCAGCGCTCCCTCAGGACTGCCCCTCCGACAGTGCGACGCTCCCTCAGTACTGCCCCTCCGACAGTGCAGCACTCCCTCAGTACTGACCCTCTGACAGTGCAGCGTTCCCTCAGTACTGCCCCTCCAACAGTGCAGCGTTCCCTCAGTACTGCCCCTCCGACAGTGCTGCACTCCCTCAGTACTGCACCTCCGAAAGTGCGGCGCTCCCTCAGTACTGCCCCTCCGACAGTGCAGCGCTCCCTCAGTACTGCCCCTCCGACAGTGCGGCACTCCCTCAGTACTGCCCCTCCGACAGTGCGGCACTCCCTCAGTACTGCCCCTCCGACAGTGCGGCACTCCCTCAGTACTGCCCCTCCGACAGTGCGGCGCTCCCTCAGTACTGCCCCTCCGACAGTGCGGCGCTCCCTCAGTACTGCCCCTCCGACAGTGCAGCGCTCCCTCAGTACTGCCCCTCCGACAGTGCGGCACTCCCTCAGTACTGCCCCTCCGAGAGTGCAGCACTCCCTCAGTACTGCCCCTCCGACAGTGCGGCGCTCCCTCAGTACTGCCCCTCTGACAGTGCGGCGCTCCCTCAGTACTGCCCCTCCGACAGTGCAGCACTCCCTCAGTACTGCCCCTCCGACAGTGTAGCTCTCCCTCAGTACTGCCCCTCCGACAGTGTAGCACTCCCTCAGTACTGCCCCTCCGACAGTGCGGCGCTCCCTCAGTACTGCCCCTCCGACAGTGTGGCGCTCCCTCAGTACTGCCCCTCAGACAGTGCAGCGCTCCCTCAGTACTGCCCCTCCGACAGTGCGGCGCTCCCTCAGTACTGCCCCTCCGACAGTGCGGCGCTCCCTCAGTACTACCCCTCTGACAGTGCAGCACTCCCTCAGTACTGCCCCTCCGACAGTGTAGCACTCCCGCAGTACTGCCCCTCCGACAGTGCAGCCCTCCCTCAGTACTGCCCCTCCGACAGTGCGGCGCTCCCTCAGTACTGCCCCTCCGACAGTGCAGCGCTCCCTCAGTACTGCCCCTCCGACAGTGCAGCCCTCCCTCAGTACTGCCTCTCCGACAGTGCGGCGCTCCCTCAGTACTGCCCCTCTGACAGTGCGGCGCTCCCTCAGTACTGCCCCTCCGACAGTGCGGCGCTCCCTCAGTACTGCCCCTCCGACAGTGTAGCACTCCCTCAGTACTGCCCCCCCGACAGTGCAGCACTCCCTCAGTACTGCCCCTCCGACAGTGCAGCCCTCCCTCAGTACTGCCTCTCCGACAGTGCGGCGCTCCCTCAGTACTGCCCCTCCGACAGTGCGGCGCTCCCTGAGTCTCAAGTCTGTGGAATGGGGCTTGAAGCCAAAACCTCCTGACTCAGAGGCGAGAGAGCTACTCACTGAGGCTGTGAGTATAAAACACTGGTTAGGCCTGAGCCGGAGTATTGTGTCCAATTCCGAGCACCACAGTTAAGGAAGGATGTCCAGGCCTTTGGAGAGGGTGCAGAGGAGATTTACTGGAATGGTTCCAGGGATGAGGGACTTCAGTTACCTGGAGAGACTGGAGAAGCTGGGATTGTTCTCCTTAGAGCAGAGATGGTTAAGGAGAGATTTAATAGAGGTGTTCAAAATGATGAAGATGTTTTGATAGAGTGAATAAGGAGAAACTGTTTCCAGTGGCAGGAAGGTCGGTAACCAGAGGACACAGATTGAAGATAATTGGCAAAAGAACCAGAGGGGAGATGAGGAAAAAAAAATTACTCAGCGAGTTGTTATGATCTGGAATGCGCTGCCTGAAAGTATGTCAACAAAAAATTTGTATTTATACAGCGCCTTTAACGTAGTAAAACGTCCCAAGGTGCTTCACAGGAGAGATTATCAAACAAAATTTGACACCGAGGAGATATTCGGACAGCCTTGCCCAAAGAGGTAGGCTTTAAGGACCGTCTAAATAGAGGAGAGAGGCGGTGAGGTTCAGGGGGGAATTCCAGAGCTTGGGGCCTCGGCAGCTGAAGGCACGGCCACCAATGGTGGAACGATGAAAATCAGGGATGCTCAAGACGGCTGAATTAGAGGAGCGCAGAGATCTCGGGGGGTTGTTGTGGGGCTGGAGGAGATTACAGAGATAGGGAGCGGCGAGACCATGGAGGGATTTGAAAACAAGGGTGAGAATTTTTAAATCGAGGCGTTGCCGGACCGGGAGCCAGTGTAGGTCAGCGAGCACAGGGAGGGTGATGGGTGAACGGGACTTGGTGCGGCCTATACACTGGGTCCCCCCGAGAACGGGCAGCGGGATTTACCAACACTGTATTGTAGTACGATGCAACACAGCACAATCTCCAGACTTAATAAAGTTCCGGTTTTACAACGGGACATCTTCCCAACACATATTGCTGAAGAGAAAAAGATTGGTGAAGTCAAGCGTAGGTCCCTTGCAGTCAGAATCAGGGGAATTTATAATGGGGAACAAAGAAATGGCAGACCAATTAAATACATACTTTGGTTCTGTCTTCACAAAGGAGGACACAAATAACCTCCCAGAGATGTCGGGGAACATAGGGTCTAATGAGAGGGAGGAATTGAATGAAATCAGTATTTGTAGGGAAATGGTGTTAGGGAAATTGACGGGATTGAAGGCCGATAAATCCCCAGGGCTTGATAATCTACATCCTAGGGTACTTAAGGAAGTGGCCCTAGAAATAGTAGATGCATTGCTGGTCATCTTCCAAAATTCTATAGACTCTGGAACAGTTCCCATGGATTGGAGGGTAGCTAATGTAACCCCACTATTTAAAGAAGGTGGTAGAGAGAAAACGGGGAATTATAGATCGGTTAGCCTGACATCGGTAGTGGGGAAAATGCTAGAGTCCATTATAAAAGATGTAATAGCAGAGCACTTGGAAAACAGCGACAGGATCGGACAAAGTCAACATGGATTTACAAAAGGTAAATCATGCTTGACTAATCTACTGGAATTTTTTGAGGATGTAACTGGTAGAATTGATAAGGGAGAACCAGAGGATTTGGTGTATTTGGACTTTCAGAAGGCTTTCGATAAGGTCCCGCATAACAGATTAGCGTGTAAAGTTAAAACACATGGAATTGGGGTAAGGTACTGAATTGGATAGTGAACTGTTTGGCAGACAGGAAGCAGAGTTGGAATAAACGGGTCTTTTTCCGAGTGGCAGGCAGTGACTAGTGGGGTACTGCAGGGATCGGTGCTAGGACCCCAGCTATTCTCAATATATATTAATGATTTAGACGAGGGAACTAGATGTAATATCTCCAAGTTTGCAGACGACACAAAGCTGGGTGGGCGTGTGTGCTGTGAGGAGGATGCAGCGAAACTCCAATATGATTTGGACAGGTTGGGTGAGTGGGCAAATGCATGGCAGATGCAGTATAATGTGGATAAATGTGAGGTTATCCACTTTGGTGGCAAAAACAGGAAGGCAGATTATTATCTGAACGGCAATAGATTGGGAAAAGGGGAAGTGCAACGAGACCTGGGTGTCCTTGTGCACCAGTCGCTGAAGGTAAGCATGCAGGTGCAGCAGGCAGTTAAGAAGGCAAATGGTATGTTGGCCTTCATAGCGAGAGGATTCGAGTACAGGAGCAAGGATGTCTTGCTGCAGTTGTACAGGGCCTTGGTGAGACCACACCTTGAGTATTGTGTGCAGTTTTGGTCGCCTTATCTGAGGAAGAATGTTCTTGCCATGGAGGGAGTGCAGCGAAGATTCACCAGCGCTCCCTCAGTACTGACCCTCTGACAGTGCGGCACTCCCTCAGTACTGCCCCTCCGACAGTGCGGCGCTCCCTCAGTACTGCCCCTCCGACAGTGCGGCACTCCCTCAGTACTGCCCCTCCGACAGTGCGGCGCTCCCTCAGTACTGCCCCTCCGACAGTGCGGCACTCCCTCAGTACTGCCCCTCCGACAGTGCGGCACTCCCTCAGTGCTGCCCCTCCGACAGTGCGGCGCTCCCTCAGTACTGCCCCTCCGACAGTGCGGCACTCCCTCAGTACTGCCCCTCCGACAGTGCGGCGCTCCCTCAGTACTGCCCCTCTGACAGTGCGGCACTCCCTCAGTACTGCCCTGGAGTGTCAGCCAAGATTTTTATGTTCAAGTCTCTGGAGCGGGACTTGAACCCACGACCTTCTGACTCAGCGGCGAGGGTGCGATCAACAGAGCCACGGCCAACACTCAAGGCAAATATCATCTGAAGGGGAAACTAGATCAGCACATGAGGGAGAGCGGAATAGAAGACATGCTGATAGGGTGAGATGAAGAGGGGTGGGCGGAGGCTCGAGTGGAGCATAAACCGCATGGACCCATTGGGCCGAATGGCCTGTTCTGTGCTGTACATTCGATGTATCCTTATGTATATATATTAAAAAGCATTATGGAAGGAAGTGAAAAGATCTGGCAAATGGATCACTCTATCCAGTTCAGATAATAGGGGGTCTTACTGTTACAGCCCTGGTCTGGGGTTACGCTATTGTATCACTGGATATTAGGTGGAATGGGCGCACTCCTGAACATAATGACCCACTTACTGGGGTGACCATCATCACTGAACCGGTGCAAATATCCAAGGCAGGCCCAAAATATCTAACAATCTCTCGCCTCGAAAACAGATGTCTGGATAAGTTAGGATGAACACAAGAAAAGCAGAGACACACAAATCAAATTTACCTAATCAGCCCTTGACTGGGGAGTGGGGGAGGGGGTCCGAGTGTGAACGGGGGACGGGGGAGAGGGTCCGAGTGTGAACGGGGAGGGGGGAGAGGGGTCCGAGTGTGAACAGGGGGGAGGGGGGGAGAGGGTCCGAGTGTGAACAGGGGGAGGGGGGAGAGGGTCCGAGTGTGAACAGGGGGGAGGGGGGTAGAGGGTCCGAGTGTGAACGGGGGACGGGGGGAGAGGGTCCGAGTGTGAACAGGGGAGGGGGGGAGAGGGTCCGAGTGTGAACGGGGGGAGGGGGGGAGAGGGTCCGAGTGTGAACGGGGGACGGGGGGAGAGGGTCCGAGTGTGAACGGGGGAGGGGGGGGAGAGGGTCCGAGTGTGAACGGGGGACGGGGGAGAGGGTCCGAGTGTGAACGGGGGAGGGGGGGAGAGGGTCCGAGTGTGAACGGGGGAGAGGGGGAGAGGGTCCGAGTGTGAACGGGGGACGGGGGAGAGGGTCCGAGTGTGAACGGAGGAGGGGGGAGAGGGTCCGAGTGTGAACAGGGGGAGGGTCCGAGTGTGAACAGGGGGAGGGTCCGAGTGTGAACGGGGGGAGGGTCCTGAAACCTTCTCCGGCACAGGCAGGATGGGCCGAATGGCTGTATGATTCTCAGGTGCCGAGCTGTGAATTGAAAAGCAGTCGAGTTCATTAAGACAGAGATTAGCCATTTGTCGATGTAAATGCTCTCAGTGATCCGGACACCTTTGCTCCTTTGATTGTGTCTCTCTCAGTTATCTCTCAGCTAATTAATTAAAAAGGCTCAAAGTTCAACCACTTTTCTAATTAAGCTTGAATCAAGCCACTGGTCATTTGGTTTCGGTAATTGAAACCTAATTGGATTTAAAGCAGATTCCTTCAAACTAATTCAGACTGAGCGGGACTGGAAGTGAAGAGGTTGAGAAGCTAGAGATGAGTTAGATAGTCGGGAGAAAGGGTTGGCCCGAGAATTGGCAGATACAGAAGAGTAGGGGAGTGGGCGCCGCGGGCAAGGCCGGCATTTATTGCCCATCCCTGGCTGCCCTGAGAAGGTGGTGGTGAGCCGCCTTCTTGAACCGCTGGTAGCGGGTTTGATACAACTGAGTGGTCACTTCAGAGGGCAGTTAAGAGTCAACCATGTTGGTGTGGGTCTGGAGTCACATAGAGGCCCAGACTGGGTAAGGACGGCAGGTTTCCTTCCCTAAAGGACATCAGTGAACCAGTTGGGATTTTTCGGCAATCCGGTAGTTTCATGGTCACTTTTACTGATCCCAGCTTTTTATTCCCAGATCTTTTTTAAACTGAATTCAAATTCTCAAACTGCCCTTGGTGGGATTTGAGTTATCGTTCTCTGGATTACCGGTCTTGTGACCTAACCACGACACCACCGTACCTTGCGGTGAATTTCCCTGGGGGATCCACGCTCATCTGCCATAATTTCAATGGAAAAGTCGCAGAAAGCCCCGATAAACGGTGTGATCACCGCTGCCCGGAGATTCCACAGATCTTCCACCCAAGTTATGGTCAACGAATGGGAGAATCCCCATAGAAATTCCCCCAAAGAATTTAGGGAGATAGCGAGGAGACACAGATAAGAAAGAAAGAAAGAAAGAAGGAGGGAAGGAAAGAAAGAGATACGAACTTCCATTTACAATGTTCCAAAGCACTTCATAGCAAATTAATTCATTTATTTTGAGGTCACTATTATTTTTTAGGCAAACATGGGGCCAAAAATTCGGTTTTCCTGCTTCCTGCGGGTGCAAGGATTGCGCGCGTACTTACCTACCGCGCCTGCCGTTGTGCTTTGGGCCCACGAGGACTTTGGGTCCTGGGCCTCCTGCAGCTGCCGGCGCGCAGTGCTCGCGTATCCCAGGGGCGCAGTTAGTTCGAAGCGTCCCCTGGGATCACGTGGGCCATGGAGAGCCAATCCTAGCAGGGCATTTTCATTCATAGATTTGACAGGAAGACCTGTCAAATCTATGAATAGAGATCGGCCCCAAAACCACACTTAGGGGTAAAAATTGAGTCGCGCCCCATTTGGGGCGCTAACCTCGCCGGGGCGCGACTTTTAGCGCCCCGAAAAAATTAGCGGCCCCGCGCCGGAACTTCAGTGGTTGCGCCCCAAGAGGGAAGCGGGGCGCAACTGGAAGCAGCCCGCATCCCTCTTGGGGCGCTGCGAGTGAATATCCTGGCGCTACGTGCCGCAGCGCCACGCGCTGCGGCACGTCGCGCCGCGGTATTGCAGGCCTTCCTCCCCTTCTTAAAGGGGAGGGGCCTTGCGCAGCGCGAACCGGGGCCCAGCTGGGCTCCCAGGGATCGGGAGTGCCGGCAAAAGAGCCCGGCACTCAAGAGAAGTGCCGGGCTCTTGGAGCGCAGCCGGCACTTCACGGTGGGGGGGCTTCACGGGGGCCGGGGACAGCAACGGGGGCAGGTGCTGGCAGGCGGCCAGCAACAAAAATGGCCGCCTGCCACCTCCCCTTTAAATATCGCCGCCCCGGCCGCACGTACGCCCCCCTGAACCCATCGGACATAGCGTCTGGCGGTAAATCAGGGGGCGCGACTGAAGATCACGGCCGGGGCGCGAGCGGGGCGCTGCGCACGGCGATGACGTCATCGCCGGCGGCGCAGCGCCACAGGGCGCTACCGGCTGCCGCCGCCGCTAACCTCCCACTAAATTTTTCGGGAGGCGTGGGCGGCGCTGCGCCCGGGCGTTAGCTGCTTTACGCCCCATTAGCGCCCATTTAAGGCGCTAACGGGAGGCGCAAGCAGCTGAATTTTTCCCCCTTAAACTTTAAATAATTTTTTTTTTAAATCACATTTTTAAAATAACTATAAATTAAATAAATTAACTACTTTAAACAAAAATTTAAATTTTTGAAAAAATTAATTATACTTTTTAACGGTGCTAAAAATAAACTTACCTTTCTTTAAAGTATCTATAAAAGATAAACCTGTTGAAAATTTTTTTAAATTGTAATTAATTAACCACTTACCTTGTTAAAAACAGGCCTTGCGCCTCCTTTTTAGAAGTGCAGCTTCTCCGTACTTACCCTCCCGGAGAAACCTGAAAAAAAACCTGAAGTTCGCTGCGTGCGCGCAGCCTCTCTCGCGCACGCGTTCGACCTCTGAACCCCTCCCTTCAGGGGAACGGAAGTTCCGGTTTCCCGCGCACGCGCAGTGCATGCAGGAAACCGGCACTTCAGGTGGCCTTACGGGTGAGTACACAGCGCGTACTCACCTGACAACAGCCGAATTTCTGGCCCATGATGGCAAATCTGCTCAGAGCAAAGTTCCACAAACAGCAGAATGAAGAATCACCAGTCACCATTGACCAGAAACTTAACTGGACCAGCCACATAAATACTGTGGCAACAAGAGTGGGTCAGAGGCTGGGTATTCTGCGGCGAGTGTCTCACCTCCTGACTCCCCAAAGCTTTTCCACCATCTACAAGGCACAAGTAAGGAGTGTGATGGAATACTCTCCACTTGCCTGGATGAGTGCAGCTCCAACAACACTCAAGAAGCTCGACACCATCCAGGACAAAGCAGCCCACTTGATTGGCACCCCATCCACCGCCTTAAACATTCACTCCCTCCACCACCGGCGCACCGTGGCTGCAGTGTGTACCATCTACAAGATGCACTGCAGCAACTCGCCAAGGCTTCTTCGGCAGCACCTCCCAAACCCGCGACCTCTTCACCTAGAAGGACAAGGGCAGCAGGCGCATGGGAACACTACCACCTCCAAGTTCCCCTCCAAGTCACACACCATCCTGACTTAGAAATATATCGGCCGATCCTTCATCGTTGCTGGGTCAAAGTCCTGGAACTCCCTCCCTAACAGCACTGTGGGAGCACCTTCACCACATGGACTGCAGCGGTTCAAGAAGGCGGCTCACCACCACCTTCTAAAGGGCAACTAGGGATGGGCAATAAATGCCGGCCTTGCCAGCGACCCCCACATCCCGGGAATGAATTTTTAAAAATCCGTGATGTTGATCAAGGGACCCCAGGAGAACTCCCCGCTCTTTATCCAATAATGCTACAACATCTTACTTTGAAATAAAGAACTTGCATTCTAGAACACCTTTCACATATCAGGACAATCAATAGCGCTCACAGCCAATGAGCTGTCTCTCTCTCCATCGCTCTCACTCTGCCTCCATCTCTCCGTCTCTCATTTTCGCTTTCTCTCTCCATCTCTCTATATCTCCTCTTGCCGTCTCTCATTCTCTCCGTCTGTTTCTGTGTGTCTCTCTCTGCTGCTCTCTCCCTCTGTCTCTTACACTCTCTCCATCTTCTATTCTCTCTCTCTCTGTCACAGGCTCTCTCTCTCTCGGTCCCTGACTCTCTCCAGATTGCCTCAGAACCAAGCTCCTGGAGGTAATAATATCCAGTGACCTCACCCAATCCCTCGACCATCCAATCCATTCGATGAGGCTGAGTGGCCAGCACTGGTGCTGAGACTCGGAGAGCCTGCAAGGGTGATTAACAAGCGAGATTGCTCTCGGAAATGTCACACAATTCCCCTTCGGCAGCATTATCAGCTCGGCCTCACATCAGCCTCGGAAATTCGTTTCTAGAAAAATGTATAATTTTATGGAGTAAGCATAAAAAAAACCAAATTATCTAAAAAAAGATGTTCACTTCATGGCCAAAGGCAATAAAAAGGGAATATTAAAATGAAAGGAACAAGAATAAGTCAAAGCAACAGAACTTTTCAACCAGTCAACCGCGAATGAAAAGGAATGACTGGGATTGTACGGCTCGTGTGTGTCTCAGTGTCAGCTCCTGTACGGCTCGAGTGTGTGTCTCAGTGTTGGCTCCTGTACGGCTCGTGTGTGTCTCAGTGTCAGCTCCTGTACAGCCCGTGTGTGTCTCAGTGTCAGCTCCTGTACGGCTCGTGTGTGTCTCAGTGTCAGTCCTGTACGGCTCGTGTGTGTCTCAGTGTCAGCTCCTGTACGGCCCGTGTGTGTGTCTCAGTGTCGGCTCCTGTACGGCCCGTGTGTGTCTCAGTGTCAGCTCCTGTACAGCCCGTGTGTGTCTCAGTGTCGGCTCCTGTACGGCCCGTGTGTGTCTCAGTGTCAGCTCCTGTACGGCCCGTGTGTGTCTCAGTGTCGGCTCCTGTACGGCCCGTGTGTGTCTCAGTGTCAGCTCCTGTACGGCCCGTGTGTGTGTCTCAGTGTCAGCTCCTGTACAGCCCGTGTGTGTCTCAGTGTCAGCTCCTGTACGGCCCGTGTGTGTGTCTCAGTGTTGGCTCCTGTACGGCCCGTGTGTGTGTCTCAGTGTTGGCTCCTGTACGGCCCGTGTGTGTCTCAGTGTCAGCTCCAATACAGCCCGTGTGTGTGTCTCAGTGTCGGCTCCTGTACGGCCCGTGTGTGTGTCTCAGTGTCGGCTCCTGTACGGCCCGTGTGTGTGTCTCAGTGTTGGCTCCTGTACAGCCCGTGTGTGTGTCTCAGTGTCAGCTCCTGTACAGCCCGTGTGTGTCTCAGTGTCAGCTCCTGTACGGCCCGTGTGTGTCTCAGTGTCAGCTCTTGTACGGCCTGTGTGTGTCTCAGTGTCGGCTCCTGTACAGCCCGTGTGTGTGTCTCAGTGTCAGCTCCTGTACGGCCCGTGTGTGTGTCTCAGTGTCAGCTCCTGTACAGCCCGTGTGTGTGTCTCAGTGTCAGCTCCTGTACGGTCCGTGTGTGTCTCAGTGTCGGCTCCTGTACGGCCCGTGTGTGTCACAGTGTCAGCTCCTGTATGGCCCGTGTGTGTGTCTCAGTGTCAGCTCCTGTACTGCCTGTGTGTGTCTCAGTGTCAGCTCCTGTACGGCCCGTGTGTGTCTCAGTGTCGGCTCCTGTACGGCCCGTGTGTGTGTCTCAGTGTCGGCTCCTGTACGGCCCGTGTGTGTGTCTCAGTGTTGGCTCCTGTACGGCCCGTGTGTGTGTCTCAGTATCGGCTCCTGTACGGCCCGTGTGTGTCTCAGCTCCTGTACGGCCCATGTGTGTCTCAGTGTCAGCTCTTGTACGGCCTGTGTGTGTCTCAGTGTCGGCTCCTGTACAGCCCGTGTGTGTGTCTCAGTGTCAGCTCCTGTACGGCCCGTGTGTGTGTCTCAGTGTCAGCTCCTGTACAGCCCGTGTGTGTGTCTCAGTGTCAGCTCCTGTACGGTCCGTGTGTGTCTCAGTGTCGGCTCCTGTACGGCCCGTGTGTGTCACAGTGTCAGCTCCTGTATGGCCCGTGTGTGTGTCTCAGTGTCAGCTCCTGTACTGCCTGTGTGTGTCTCAGTGTCAGCTCCTGTACGGCCCGTGTGTGTCTCAGTGTCGGCTCCTGTACAGCCCGTGTGTGTCTCGGTGTCAGCTCCTGTACGGCCTGTGTGTGTCTCAGTGTCAGCTCCTGTACAGCCCGTGTGTGTCTCAGTGTCGGCTCCTGTACGGCCCGTGTGTGTCTCAGTGTCGGCTCCTGTACGGCCCGTGTGTGTCTCAGTGTCAGCTCCTGTACGGCCCGTGTGTGTCTCAGTGTCAGCTCCTGTACGGCCCGTGTGTGTCTCAGTGTCAGCTCCTGTACGGCCCGTGTGTGTGTCTCAGTGTTGGCTCCTGTACGGCCCGTGTGTGTCTCAGCTCCTGTACGGCCCGTGTGTGTCTCAGTGTCAGCTCCTGTACGGCCCGTGTGTGTCTCAGTGTCGGCTCCTGTACGGCCCGTGTGTGTCTCAGCTCCTGTACGGCCCGTGTGTGTCTCAGTGTCAGCTCCTGTACGGCCCGTGTGTGTCTCAGTGTCGGCTCCTGTACGGCCTGCGTGTGTCTCAGTGTCAGCTCCTGTACAGCCCGTGTGTGTCTCAGTGTCAGCTCCTGTACGGCCCGTGTGTGTCTCAGTGTCAGCTCCTGTACGGCCTGTGTGTGTCTCAGTGTCAGCTCCTGTACGGCCCGTGTGTGTCTCAGTGTCAGCTCCTGTACGGCCCGTGTGTGTGTCTCAGTGTTGGCTCCTGTACGGCCCGTGTGTGTCTCAGTGTCAGCTCCTGTACGGCCCGTGTGTGTCTCAGTGTCAGCTCCTGTACGGCCCGTGTGTGTGTCTCAGTGTTGGCTCCTGTACGGCCCGTGTGTGTCTCAGTGTCAGCTCCTGTACGGCCTGTGTGTGTCTCAGTGTCAGCTCCTGTAAATGTTCCACGAATGAGGTCGGTGTTGGTAATTTGAGAGAAGGGAATGAAAGGAAGTATTGTAAAGGGGAATTCTGGCAGCGAGTCGTGTATTCCTCGACCCACAGGGCTTAATCCATGCGCAGTAATTAAATTCCACCCGCACACTCCGACTGCATGTGTAATAGCTTCCAGTCCCGGAGAGTGGAGAGCAATCTGCTGGGGCTCTCCCGAGGAGACGGGATCCCGAAGGATTTCATTATCTCGATGCCTGCAGCCGATTCACTCGAAAGAAACAGAAACAAGTGGGTCGGCTGAGAGCTGATGACTGGTGACATCAGGTGTTAACCGGTTCACTACCACAGGCTGTCCACTTAACATCGTAAAGAAAGTCTCGCATTTCTATAGCGCCTTTCACCACCTCAGGACGTCCCAAAGCACTTTACAGCCAATGAAGTACATTTTGAAGTGTAGTCACTGTTGTAATGTAGGAAACGCGGCAGCCAATTTCTGCACAACAAGATCCCATAAACAGCAATGTGATAACGACCAGATAATCCCGTTTTTTGGGGTATTTTTGTTCGCTTATGGGATGTGGGCATCGCTGGCAAGGCCAGCATTTATGGCCCATCCCTAGTTGCCCTTGAGAAGATGGTGGTGAGCCGCCTTCTTGAACCGCTGCACTCCGTGTGGTGAAGGTGCCCCCACAGTGCTGCCCCTCCGACAGTGCGGGGCCCCCTCAGTTCTGCCCCTCCGACAGTCATATTCCCGCATCCATGGAAAGAGAAAATAGCGGCCAGGGCCGGGATGGTTGGCAAGGCCTGGGGGAGAGTGGGGCGGGGAGACTTCCAACTTCAGGAGTGCCTGTTGCACTGATCGGTTCGTGACCAGACCAAAGACATGGGGGGAGGGACAGCGAATAACAAAGCAGTACTGAGGGAGCGCCGCACTGTCGGAGGGGCAGCACTGAGGGAGCGCTGCACTGTCTGAGGGACAGTACTGAGGGAGCGCCGCACTTTCGGAGGGGCAGCACTGAGGGAGCGCTGCACTGTCTGAGGGGCAGTACTGATGGAACGCCGCACTGTCGGAGGGGCAGTACTGATGGAACGCCGCACTGTCGGAGGGGCAGTACTGATGGAACGCCGCACTGTTGGAGGGACAGTACTGAGGGAGCGCCGCACTGTCAGAGGGGCAGTACTGAGGGAGCGCCGCACTGTCGGAGGGGCAGCACTGAGGGAGCGCTGCACTGTCTGAGGGGCAGTACTGATGGAACGCCGCACTGTCGGAGGGGCAGTACTGAGGGAGCGCCGCACTGTCAGAGGGGCAGTACTGATGGAGCGCTGCACCGTCGGAGGGGCAGTACTGATGGAGCGCTGCACCGTCGGAGGGGCAGTACTGATGGAGCGCTGCACTGTCTGAGGGGCAGTACTGAGGGAGCGCTGCACTGTCGGAGGGGCGGTACTGAAGGGAGCTCCGCACTGTCAGAAAGGCAGTACTGAGGGAGCGCCGCACTGTCGGAGGGCAGTACTGAGGCACTGTCGGAGGGGCAGTACTGAGGGAGCCCCGCACTGTCAGAGGTGCAGTCTTTCGGATGAGATGTTAAACCGAGGCCCCGTCTGGTCTCAGGTGGACGTAAAAGATCCCAAGGCACTATTTCGAAGAAGAGCAGGGGAGTTCTCCCTGGTGTCCTGGGGCCAATATTTATCCCTCAACCAACATCACTGAAACAGATGATCTGGTCATTATCACATTGCTGTTTGTGGGAGCTTGCTGTGCGCAAATTGGCTGCTGCGTTTCCTACATTACAACAGTGACTCCACTTATAAAGTGCTTCATTGGCTGTAAAGTGTTTTGGGATGGCCTGAGGTTGTGAAAGGCGCTGGAGAAATGCAAGTCTTTGTTTCTCAATGTCCACTCCTCCACCACCAGCGCACCGTAGCTGCAGTGTTTATGATCCACAAGATGCACTGCAGTAACTCGCCACGGTCACTTCACCAGCACCTCCCAAACCCGCCACCTCCACCACCCAGAAGTGAATTGCAGGAGCTATGTTGGACATCCTGGAGAGTTAAGGGTTAACAGTCAAATTTTTTTTTGTATCGTGCCAAGGCAATACATTTATTTATGTACTTCCTTCCTTCCTTCCACCCTCCCTCCCTCCCTCCCTCCCTCCCTCCCTCCCTCCCTCTCTGTGGCAGCATGGATACGAAATTGGCTAAGTGACAGGAAACAGAGAGTAGTGGTGAACGGTTGTTTTTCGGACTGGAGGAAGGTATACAGTGGTGCCCCCCAGGGGTCGGTACTAGAACCACTGCTTTTCTCGATATATATTAATGACTTGGACTTGGGTGTACAGGGCATAATTTCAAAATTTGCAGATGACACAAAACTTGGAAGTATAGTGAACAGTGAGGAGGAGAGTGATAGACTTCAGGAAGACATAGACAGGCTGGTGGCACTTCAGCGAGTCCCACTCCCTCACCCTTTCCCCCTATCCCTGCAATTTTTTTCCTTCGGGTACTTCTCCAACTCCCTTTTGAAAGCCACGATTGAATCTGCCTCCACCACCCTTTCAGGCAGCGCATTCCAGATCATAACCACTCGCTGAGTAAAAAAGTTTTTTCTTATGTCGCCTTTGGTTCTTTTGCCAATCACCTTAAATCTGTGTCCTCTGGTTCTCGACCTTTCCGCCAATGGGAACAGTTTCTCTCTACCTACCACCTTCAACGATTTGTGCACATATACCCACAGGTCTCTCTGTTCATGCACCCCCTTTAGGATTGTACCATTTAGTTTATATGTCCTCTCCTCATTCTTCCTACCAAAATGCATCACTTCGCACTTCTCTGCTTCTTCGGCAGCACCTCCCAAACCCGCAACCTCTTCCACCTAGAAGGACAAGGGCAGCAGGCACATGGGAACACCACCATCTCCAAGTTCCCCTCCAAGTCACACACCATCCTGACTTAGAAGTATATCGTCGATCCTTCATCGTCACTGGGTCAAAATCCTGGAACTCCCTCCCCAACAGCACTGTGGGAGCACCTTCACCACACGGACTGCAGCGGTTCAAGAAGGCGGCTCACCACCACCTTCTCAAGGGCGATTAGGAATGGACAATAAATGCTGGCCTTGCCAACGATGCCCACATCCCATAAACGAATTTAAAAAAAATGTCATCTGCCATGTGTCCGCCCATTTCACCGGCCTGTCTATGTCCTCTTGAAGTCTATCACTCTCCTCCTCACTGTTCACTATACATCCAAGTTTTGTGTCATTTGCAAATTTTGAAATTGTGCCCTGTACACCCAAGTCCAAGTCATTAATATATATCAAGAAAAGCAGTGGTCCTAGAACCGACCCCTGGGGAACACCACTGTATACCTTCCTCCAGTCCGAAAAACAACCATTCACCACTACTCTCTGTTTCCTATCACTTAACCAATTCCGTATCCATGCTGCCACTGTCCCTTTTACTCCATGGGCTTCAATTTTGCTGGCAAGCCTATTATGTGGCACTTTGTCAAACGCCTTTTGGAAGTCCATGTACACTACGTCAACCGCATTGCCCTCATCAACCCTCTCTGTTACCTCATCAAAAACTCAATCAAGTTAGTTAAACATGATTTGCCTTTAACAAATCCGTGCTGGCTTTCCTTAATTAATCCACACTTGTCCAAGTGACTGTTAATTTTGTCCCGGATTATCATTTCTAAAAGCCTCCCAACTACCGAGGTTAAACTGACTGGCCTGTAGTTGCTGGGTTTATCTTTAAACCCTATTTGAACAAGGGTGTAACATTTGCAATTCTCCAGTCCTCTGGCACCACCCCCGTATCTAAGGAGGATTGGAAGATTATGGCCAGTACCTCTGTAATTTCCACCTTTACTTAACTCACCATCCTAGGATGCATCCCATCCAGTCCTGGTGACTTATCTACTTTAAGTACAGCCAGCATTTCTAGTACCTCCTCTTTATCAATTTTTATCCCATCCAATATCTCAACTATAGAATCATAGGATCATAGAATGGTTACAGCACGGAAGGAGGCCATTCGGCCCATCGAGCCCGTGCCGGCTCTCTGCCAGAGCACTTCAGCTAGTCCCACTCTCCTGCCCTTTCCCCGTAGCCCTTCAAATGTTTTTCCTTCAGGTACTTATCTCACTCCCTTTTGAAAGCTACAATTGAATCTGCCTCCCCCACCCTCTCAGGCAGCGCATTCCAGATCCTAATCACTCGCTGCGTAAAAAAGTTTTTCCTCATGTCGCCTTTGGTTCTTCTGCCAATCACCTTAAATCTGTGTCCTCTGGTTCTCGACCCTTCTGCCAATGGGAACAGTTTCTCTCTATCTACTCTGTCCAGACCCCTCATGATTTTGAACACCTCTATCAAATCTCCTCTCAATCTTCTCTGCTCCAAGGAGAACAACCCCAGCTTCTCCAGTCTATCCACGTAACTGAAGTCCCTCATCCCTGGAATCATTCTCTTAAATCTTTTCTGCACCCTCTCTAAGGCCTTCACATCCTTCCTAAAGTGCGGTGCCCAGAATTGGACACAATACTCCAGTTGAGACCGAACCAGTGTTTTATAAAGGTTCATCATAATTTCCACACTTTTGTACTCTATGCCTCTATTCATGAAGCCCAGGATCCCGTATGTTTTTTTAACCGCTTTCTCAACCTGCCCTGCCACCTTCAATGATTTGTGCACATATACCCCCAGGTCTCTCTGTTCATGCACCCCCTTCAGGATTGTACCCTGTAGTTTATATTGCCTCTCCTCGTTCTTTCTACCAAAATGTATCAATTTGCATTTTCTGCGTTAAATTTCATCTGCCATGTGTCCGCCCATTTCACCAGCCTGTCTACATCTTCTTGAAGTCTATCACTCTTCTCCTCACTGTTCACTGTACTTCCAAGTTTTGTGTCATCTGCAAATTTTGAAATTGTGCCCTGTAATGCTGCACTGTCGGAGGGTCAGTACTGAGGGAGCGCTGCACTGTCGGAGGGGCAGTACTGAGGGAGCGCCGCACTGTCGGAGCGGCAGTACTGAGGGAGTGCCGCACTGTCGGAGGGTCAGTACTGAGGGAGTGCCGCACTGTCGGAGCGGCAGTACTGAGGGAGTGCCGCACTGTCAGTGGTGCCGTCTTTCGGATGAGACATTAAACCGAGGCCCCATCTGTTCTCTCAGGTGGATGTAAAAGGTCCCATGGCCACTATTCGAAGAAGAGTAGGGGAGTTCTCCCCGGTGTCCTGGGACCAATATTTATCCCTCAACCAACATCACTAAAAACAGATTATTTGGTCATTATCACATTGCTCTTTGTGGGATCTTGCTGTGCACAAATTGGCTGCTGCGTTTCCTACATTACAACAGTGACTCCACTTCGAAAAGTACCTAATTGGCTGTAAAGCGATTTGGGACGTCCTGAGGTGGTGAAAGGCGCTGGAGAAATGCCAGACTTTCTGTTTTCTCTTTTATGCACACACAGACATATGGCGCTACAATCTGCTGTCACTAAACAATGGAGCTGCTAATTATCAGCTCGCTCACTCTGTAATGTTCCCAACTCCCAGAGAGGCCCAGCATCCTTCACAGCACCAGCCCATTATTCTAAGCCGCCCATTAATCATGCCTGGTGTTCCTTCAGCTCTCCGAAGTCCCCGCTGCAGTAAGGCTTTTTTCTTTTCTATACGGACTGAATGTTTTTTTCTCATCTGCTCTTCGCTCTAATCTGGTGAGAAATCTGTTGGGAGGAGAGTTCACCGAGGACTTGGGTTCATTTTAAGATTGTCACGCTACAGTCCTCTGGTGCTTTTAACTGACAACGAGATTTGATCGGGTAGATCGAGAGAAACTATTTCCTCTGGTGGGGGGGAGTCCAGAACAAGGGGGCAGAACCTTCAAATTAGAGCCAGGCCGTTCAGGGGTGATGTCAGGAAGCACTTCTTCACACAAAGGGTGGTGGAAATCTGGGATTCTCTCCCCTCAAAGGCTATAGAGGCTGGGGGTCAATTGAAAATTTCAAAACTGAGATTGAGAGAGTTTTGTTGGGTCAGGGTATTACCGGTTACAGAACCAAGGCGGGTAGATGGAGTTGAGCTACAGATCAGCCGTGATCTGGTTGAATGGTGGAGCAGGCTCGAGGGGCCGAATGGCCTCCCCCTGGTCCTGTGCTGGAATCTTCACTTCAGTTTTCATCAGAAGGACCTCGGGGAAGGTGCAGGCCCGGCGAAGGAGACTCGACAACGCAGGTGCGAAGAATGAGGTGAAGAATGTGTCAGGCAGCAACTGAAAGGATTCAATAGCCACGAGACTGCTGGGCTATTTTGGAATAAATCCCAGCAATGGCAGAGAGTTACAGGATTGGTAACGTTCCATAAACATTGGGTGTGAGCACAGGGCAGGTGCAATGTAGTTACAATCTTCAATAAGACGGGAAAGGCACCCAGTGAATGGGCTGCTTCTCACAGTCTCCAGTGTTTGTGGCTATTCTCCCGAGTGTTCTCAATGAACAGAGGGAGGCCACACCATACAAACCTCCCAGAATTCTGTAAGACAATGGAGTGGGGTAATCCAGCAGAGAATCGGCAAAAGGACCAGAGAGGGAGATGAGGAGAATGTTTTACACAGCGAGTTGTTGTGATCTGGAACGCGCTGCCTGAAAGGGCGGTGGAAGCAGATTCACTAGTAACTTTCAAAAGGGAATTGGCTAAATACTTGAAAATGAAAATGTGCAGGGCCCTGGGGAAAGAGCAGGGGGAGTGGGACTAATGGGAGAACTCTTTCAAAGAGCCGGCACAGGCACGATGGGCTGAATGGCCTCTTTCTGTGCTGTATCGGTCCATAAAGTTTCCTGGGATTTTTAGAAAGCGTTTGTCCAAGTCCCTCATGTCAGGCTTGTAGGAAAGGCTAAAAATTATGGAATAATTAACAAATGTTGATGGATTGGAAGCCGGGTTGTTAACAAAGTACAGAGGCAGGGGAGAGACGGGAAATGCTCGGACTGGGAACAGGTTCAAGGGCTCTGTTCTGGGATTTACAATATTTGAGATAGATAGGGGGCAGGGCGCCTGAAATATTAAACTAACTGAAGACACAATCTAGTGCAGGATGATAATGAAGAGAGGTGTTTAAAATCATGAGGGGTCTGGACAGAGTAGATAGAGAGAAACTGTTCCCATTGGTGGAAGGGTCGAGAACCAGAGGACACAGATTTAAGGAGATTGACAAAAGAACCAAAGGCGACGTAAGAAAAAACTTTTTTACGCAGCGGGTGGTTAGGATCTGGAATGCACTGCCTGAGAGGGTGGTGGAGGCAGACTCAATCACGGCTTTCAAAAGGGAGTTGGATAAGTACCTGAAGGAAACACTTTGCAGGGCTACGGGGAAAGGGCGGGGAGTGGGACTAGCTGAAGTACTCTTGCAGAGAGCCGGCACGGGCTCGATGGGCCGGATGGCCTCCTTCTGTGTTGTAACCATTCTATGATTCTTTCACATTCTCAGAAAGACACAAAGGGCTGGATTTTGATACTGGGGCGGGTTGGGGTCGGGTCATCCACCCGACTGCAATTGGATGTGGGAGATTGATGCGATTTTCACCTACTTGGGCAATTGAGCTCCGGCATGTGGGAACCCATGAACAGGTCTGTCACTGTATAACACTGGGGTACAGTACTGGTGGGTACAGGTCTGTCACTGTATAACACTGGGGTACAGTACTGGTGGGTACAGGTCTGTCACTGTATAACACTGGGGTACAGTACTGGTGGGTACAGGTCTGTCCCTGTATAACACTGGGGTACAGTACTGGTGGGTACAGGTCTGTCACTGTATAACACTGGGGTACAGTACTGGTGGGTACAGGTCTGTCACTGTATAACACTGGGGTACAGTACTGGTGGGTACAGGTCTGTCACTGTATAACACTGGGGTACAGTACTGGTGGGTACAGGTCTGTCCCTGTATAACACTGGGGTACAGTACTGCTGGGTACAGGTCTGTCACTGTATAACACTGGGGTACAGTACTGGTGGGCACAGGTCTGTCACTGTATAACACTGGGGTACAGTACTGGTGGGTACAGGTCTGTCACTGTATAACACTGGGGTACAGTACTGGTGGGTACAGGTCTGTCACTGTATAACACTGGGGTACAGTACTGGTGGGTACAGGTCTGTCCCTGTATAACACTGGGGTACAGTACTGGTGGGTACAGGTCTGTCACTGTATAACACTGGGGTACAGTACTGGTGGGTACAGGTCTGTCACTGTATAACACTGGGGTACAGTACTGGTGGGTACAGGTCTGTCACTGTATAACACTGGGGTACAGTACTGGTGGGTACAGGTCTGTCCCTGTATAACACTGGGGTACAGTACTGCTGGGTACAGGTCTGTCACTGTATAACACTGGGGTACAGTACTGGTGGGCACAGGTCTGTCACTGTATAACACTGGGGTACAGTACTGGTGGGTACAGGTCTGTCACTGTATAACACTGGGGTACAGTAGTGGTAGGTACAGGTCTGTCACTGTATAACACGGGTACAGTACTGGTGGGTACAGGTCTGTCACTCTATAACACTGGGGTACAGTACTGGTGGGCACAGGTCTGTCACTGTATAAAACTGGGGTACAGTACTGGTGGGTACAGGTCTGTCACTGTATAACACTGGGGTACAGTACTGGTGGGTACAGGTCTGTCACTCTATAACACTGGGGTACAGTACTGCTGGGTACAGGTCTGTCACTGTATAACACTGGGGTACAGTACTGGTGGGTACAGGTCTGTCACTGTATAACACTGGGGTACAGTACTGGTGGGTACAGTTCTGTCACTGTATAACACTGGGGTACAGTACTGGTTGGTACAGGTCTGTCACTGTATAACACTAGGGTACAGTACTGGTGGGTACAGTTCTGTCAATGTATAACACTGGGGTACAGTACTGGTGGGTACAGGTCTGTCACTGTATAACACTGGGGTACAGTACTGGTAGGTACAGGTCTGTCACTGTATAACACTGGGGTACAGTACTGGTGGGCACAGGTCTGTCACTGTATAACACTGGGGTACAGTACTGGTGGGTTCAGGTCTGTCACTGTATAACACTGGGGTACAGTACTAGTGGGTACAGGTCTGTCACTGTATAACACTGGGGTACAGTAGTGGTAGGTACAGGTCTGTCACTGTATAACACAGGTACAGTACTGGTGGGTACAGGTCTGTCACTGTATAACACTGGGGTACAGTACTGATGGGTACAGGTCTGTCACTGTATAACACTGCGGTACAGTACTGGTGGGTACAGGTCTGTCACTGTATAACACTGGGGTACAGTACTGGTGGGCACAGGTCTGTCACTGTATAACACTGGGGTACAGTACTGCTGGGTACAGGTCTGTTACTCTATAACACTGGGGTACAGTACTGGTGGGTACAGGTCTGTCACTGTATAACACTGGGGTACAGTACTGCTGGGTACAGGTCTGTCACTGTATAACACTGGGGTACAGTACTGGTGGGTACAGGTCTGTCACTATAACACTGGGGTACAGTACTGGTGGGTTCAGGTCTGTCACTGTATAACACTGGGGTACAGTACTGGTGGGTACAGGTCTGTCACTGTATAACACTGGGGTACAGTACTGATGGGTACAGGTCTGTCATTGTATAACACTGGGGTACAGTACTGGTGGGTACAGGTCTGTCACTGTATAACACTGGGGTACAGTACTGGTGGGTTCAGGTCTGTCACTGTATAACACTGGGGTACAGTACTGGTGGGTACAGGTCTGTCACTGTATAACACTGGGGTACAGTACTAGTGGGTACAGGTCTGTCACTGTATAACACTGGGGTACAGTACTGGTGGGTACAGGTCTGTCACTGTATAACACTGGGGTACAGTACTGGTGGGTACAGGTCTGTCACTGTATAACACTGGGGTACAGTACTGGTGGGTACAGGTCTGTCACTGTATAACTCTGGGGTACAGTACTGGTGGGTACAGGTCTGTCACTGTATAACACTGGGGTACAGGTCTGTCACTGTATAACACTGGGGTACAGTACTGGTGGGTACAGGTCTGTCACTGTATAACACTGGGGTACAGTACTGGTGGGTACAGGTCTGTCACTGTTTCACACTGGGGTACAGTACTGGTGGGTACAGGTCTGTCACTGTATAACACTGGGGTACAGTACTGCTGGGTACAGGTCTGTCACTGTATAACACTGGGGTACAGTACTGGTGGGCACAGGTCTGTCACTGTATAACACTGGGGTACAGTACTGGTGGGTACAGGTCTGTCACTGTATAACACTGGGGTACAGTAGTGGTGGGCACAGGTCTGTCACTGTATAACACTGGGGTACAGTACTGCTGGGTACAGGTCTGTTACTCTATAACACTGGGGTACAGTACTGGTGGGTACAGGTCTGTCACTGTATAACACTGGGGTACAGTACTGCTGGGTACAGGTCTGTCACTCTATAACACTGGGGTACAGTACTGGTGGGTACAGGTCTGTCACTGTATAACACTGGGGTACAGTACTGGTGGGTACAGGTCTGTCACTGTATAACACTGGGGTACAGTACTGGTGGGTACAGGTCTGTCACTATAACACTGGGGTACAGTACTGGTGGGTTCAGGTCTGTCACTGTATAACACTGGGGTACAGTACTGGTGGGTACAGGTCTGTCACTGTATAACACTGGGGTACAGTACTGATGGGTACAGGTCTGTCATTGTATAACACTGGGGTACAGTACTGGTGGGTACAGGTCTGTCACTGTATAACACTGGGGTACAGTACTGGTGGGTTCAGGTCTGTCACTGTATAACACTGGGGTACAGTACTGGTGGGTACAGGTCTGTCACTGTATAACACTGGGGTACAGTACTAGTGGGTACAGGTCTGTCACTGTATAACACTGGGGTACAGTACTGGTGGGTACAGGTCTGTCACTGTATAACACTGGGGTACAGTACTGGTGGGTACAGGTCTGTCACTGTATAACACTGGGGTACAGTACTGGTGGGTACAGGTCTGTCACTGTATAACTCTGGGGTACAGTACTGGTGGGTACAGGTCTGTCACTGTATAACACTGGGGTACAGGTCTGTCACTGTATAACACTGGGGTACAGTACTGGTGGGTACAGGTCTGTCACTGTATAACACTGGGGTACAGTACTGGTGGGTACAGGTCTGTCACTGTTTCACACTGGGGTACAGTACTGGTGGGTACAGGTCTGTCACTGTATAACACTGGGGTACAGTACTGCTGGGTACAGGTCTGTCACTGTATAACACTGGGGTACAGTACTGGTGGGCACAGGTCTGTCACTGTATAACACTGGGGTACAGTACTGGTGGGTACAGGTCTGTCACTGTATAACACTGGGGTACAGTAGTGGTAGGTACAGGTCTGTCACTGTATAACACGGGTACAGTACTGGTGGGTACAGGTCTGTCACTCTATAACACTGGGGTACAGTACTGGTGGGCACAGGTCTGTCACTGTATAACACTGGGGTACAGTACTGGTGGGTACAGGTCTGTCACTGTATAACACTGGGGTACAGTACTGGTGGGTACAGGTCTGTCACTCTATAACACTGGGGTACAGTACTGCTGGGTACAGGTCTGTCACTGTATAACACTGGGGTACAGTACTGGTGGGTACAGGTCTGTCACTGTATAACACTGGGGTACAGTACTGGTGGGTACAGGTCTGTCACTGTATAACACTGGGGTACAGTACTGGTGGGTACAGGTCTGTCACTGTATAACACTGGGGTACAGTACTGGTGGGTACAGGTCTGTCACTGTATAACACCGGGGTACAGTACTGATGGGTACAGGTCTGTCACTGTATAACACTGGGGTACAGTACTGGTGGGTACAGGTCTGTCACTGTATAACACTGGGGTACAGTACTAGTGGGTACAGGTCTGTCACTGTATAACACTGGGGTACAGTAGTGGTAGGTACAGGTCTGTCACTGTATAACACGGGTACAGTACTGGTGGGTACAGGTCTGTCACTGTATAACACTGGGGTACAGTACTGGTGGGTACAGGTCTGTCACTGTATAACACTGGGGTACAGTACTGGTGGGTACAGGTCTGTCACTGTATAACACTGGGGTACAGTACTGGTAGGTACAGGTCTGTCACTGTATAACACGGGTACAGTACTGGTGGGTACAGGTCTGTCACTGTATAACACGGGTACAGTACTGGTGGGTACAGATCTATCACTAACACTGGGGTACAGTACTGGTGGGTACAGGTCTGTTGTTGTATAACACTGGGGTATAGTACTGGTGGGTACAGGTCTGTTGTTGTATAACACTGGGGTATAGTACTGGTGGGTACAGGTCTGTTGTTGTATAACACTGGGGTATAGTAATCGGGGATACTGTGTGAATGAGTGTGTGAGTGTGAGAGTGCATGTGTGTTTGTGTGTGAGTGAGTGTGTGAGTGTGTGAGTGTGAGTGTTAGTGTGTGAGTGTGAGTGTGTGTGAGTGTTA
>JASTWF010000314.1:330000-372612 GCA_030390025.1 Squalus acanthias | reverse complement strand
CACTGATGATTTTGTAGTAAAAGTGAAGCCTTTATTGGATTATACATTTTCCAAATAGCACCCACTCTTTCTTGGTGTACTTGGTGGGGGACACCTCCACTCCTCCGATCCCACCCATTATTTGGCGCTGGTGTATTTGGTGACCGCCTTCGTCCCCTCGGAGACGGCGTGTTTGGCCAGCTCTCCGGGAAGCAGCAGTCGGACCGCGGTCTGCACCTCGCGGCTGGTGATAGTGCTCCGTTTGTTGTACTGAGTCAGGCGCGAAGCTTCAGTCGCAATCCGTTCAAACACATCATTCACAAAGGAGTTCATGATGCTCATGGCCTTGCTGGAGATCCCAGTGTCAGGGTGGACCTGTGGGCACAGCAGGAGAATGTCAGGCCTCCACTCCCATCCCAAACCAAACCAGGCCTGGCCAGCATCGACTCAATTTTAAAATTCTCATCCTGGTTTTCAAATCCCTCCATGGCCTTGCACCTCCATATCTAAACTTCACCACCCCTTCTCTAATCTAAACTTCACCTCCCCTTCTCTAATCTAAACTTCACCTCCCCGTCTCTAATCTAAACTTCACCACCCCTTCTCTAATCTAAACTTCACCACCCCTTCTCTAATCTAACTTCACCTCCCCTTCTCTAATCTAAACTCACCACCCCTTCTCTAATCTAAACTTCACCACCCCTTCTCTAATCTAAACTTCACCACCCCTTCTCTAATCTAAACTTCACCACCCCTTCTCTAATCTAAACTTCACCTCCCCTTCTCTAATCTAAACTTCACCACCCCGTCTCTAATCTAAACTTCACCACCCCTTCTCTAATCTAAACTTCACCACCCCTTCTCTAATCTAAACTTCACCACCCCTTCTCTAACCTCCTCCAGCCCTACAACCCTCAGATCTCGGCGCTCCTCCAATTCTGGCCCCTTTAGTATCCCCGATTTTAATCGCTCCACCATTGGTGGCCGTGCCTTCAGCTGCCTAGGCCCCGAGCTCTGGAATTCCCTCCCTAAACCTCTTCCTCCAAGATGCTCCTTCAAAAGCTTGGTCAAAGAGGTAGGTTTGGTCACCTGCCCTAATATCTCCTCAGTGTCAGTGAAGCGCCTTCAGACTTTACTACATTAAAAGGCACTATATAAATTGTTCTAAAAAACAACCTGAACACTTGCTGTTCTTTGTAAGAGTACCAGAGTTAGTATGGCCTCCCCCCTCCCTAGCTCTAACTGCCAAACTCCCCATTCTTGCCTCACTGCTTGTACCTATTCCTGCCACACGTCCTCTACCATCATTGGTGACGATGCTTTGTCACTCAATCCCATCCCCAAACCCACCTACCTCTCCTCCTTGATCATAACTCCAGCTCCTTCTGGCTTGCTTGGTTTTGACTACACCTCAAAAAAGATTTTTCTACATTAAAAGTGCATTGAGGTCCAATACAGGTTGCAACTGTACACAGTGGAGCAGATACACTGGCATCAAGGCATTCATCAGGGACCCCAAACTTAGTAGGGCAATGGGGGTGAGCTGGCACCTTTACAAGTTTATTACTGGGACTGAAATACAACCATTAGCAAACACAAGTTAGCAAGGGAAAGCCAAGTGGAACAAGCAAACATGTATCAGTTAAATTAATTCTTGGGATACAATCACAGCACAGGAGGCCACCATTTGGCCCATCTTGCCTGTGCCAGCTCTTGGCTAGAGCTATCCAAATGTGGGCATCACTGGCAAGGCCAGCATTTATTGCCCATCCCTAATTGCCCTTGAGAAGGTGGTGGTGAGCCGTCTACTTGAACCGCTGCAGTCCGTGTGGTGAAGGTGCTCCCACAGTGCTGTTAGGGAGGGAGTTCCAGGATTTTTACCCAGCAAGAATGAAGGAACGACCGATATACTTCCAAGTCAGGATGGTGTGTGACTTGGAGGGGAACTTGGAGGTGTTCCCATGCGTCTGCTGCCCTTGTCCTTCTAGGTGGTAGAGGTTGAGGGTATGGGAGGTGCTGTCGAAGAAGCCTTGGCGAGTTGCTGCAGTGCATCTTGTAGATGGTACACACTGCAGCCACGGTACGCTGGCGGTGGAGGGAGTGAGTGCTCACTTGAGTACCAAGGGGGAAAACTAAATCACTTCATAAACCCTTCCACGACAGGAACAGTAACCTGCATTTATATAACATTAACAGAAAAGCATCTCAGGACACCACACACAGCAGACAAGCCAAGGATAAGGGAGGAGAGGTGACCAAGGCAAGGTAGGTTGAGAGGTGTTTGAGGGAGAGAGAGTTTCAAAGAGTGAGATATAACTGAAAGCTCAGCAATCAGAGGGGAGAATGCACATGGGCCCAGAATCCGCACATGGGCCCAGAATCCACACAGTACATCAACCAGGCACAGTTATCAATTTACAAGAGGAAACACCAGCCCAAATGGAAACATAAGCTATGCTAAAGAGATACTAGTGAGGAGGTTTGGATATTCAGGAATAGAAAATGATTGAAGGAGGGATCACAAATTGGAGGATCAAAAGCTTTGATGCATTGTAGGTTTTAGCAGAGCATTGGGAAAGACCAGAGTGTTGACATTGGTGGATTACCTGTTTGAGGACCTTGTAGATATAGACAGAGTAACTCTCCTTCCTCTTCACTTTGCGTTTGGAAGGTTTCTTGTCCCCAGTGGGAGCTTTTGGAGCTTTCTTCTTCACCTCATTAACCATTTTTATTCTTTAACAACTGGGACTGAACTATAAACCCAGACCTGCCGCTCACTCTCACCAAACAACAATGGCAGAACTTAGCCCGAACTCAAATCTTTAAATAGAGGCTCCACACTTCACTGACAATTAAGCAATTGTCGAATTCTCCCCTTCCCCAGTCCAATCACACGCCCCAATCATGTGTTACAATCAAAAGCTTAACCCTCATCAATTAAATCCAATCATTCCTTAATCCCCAAAAGTGGTTCTATTGAGAGCCACAAGAGCCAGTTTGATCCAGTATTTGAGTCCAGTCAATCCCAGGCTCAGATTCTGGTTTTCAATGAACGATTAAATACCTGAGTGACATCGTTGGAAAGACAACATACCTACAACTGGTGCAGTTCAGCAATAAATTAAGGGATGAGGGAACAAATTGACCCTTAATTCACCACAAATTAATACTGATTACCATCTTTCCAAGAAAGGTCCTCAGGTTAACTGGTGTGAGGAATGAGAGAGTGTCACATTGGTGCAGTAGTGGGCTGTGTAGAGGGAGCTTTACTCTGCTGTACCTGCCCTGAGAGTGTTTGATAGGACAGTGTAGAGGGAGCTTTACTCTGTATCTAACCCATGCTGTACCTGCCCTGAGAGTGTTTGATGGGACAGTGTAGAGGGAGCTTTACTCTGTATCTAACCCCCTGTACCTGCCCTGGGAGTGTTTGATGGGACAGTGTAGAGGGAGCTTTACTCTGTATCTAACCCGTGCTGTACCTGCCCTGGGAGTGTTTGATGGGACAGTGTACTCTTTTTGTTTGGGTACCAAATTAAATAACTGTAAATCAATAAAACTTTAAATGAAACTTAACAACTTAAATAAAAATTGTGTTGGCCGGGGTGACGATGCACTCCAGTCCCCGCAGCGCCCACCGGTCGCGGAAAAACTCGAGCGTGCCGGCGGACACCGCGTGCTCCATCTCCAGGGACACCCGGGCGCGAACATGGCCGCGGAAGAGTGGCAGGCAATCGGGCCGAACGACTCCCCTCGACTGCCCGCTGCCTGGACCAATTAATGGCTATGGGACAGTGTAGAGGGAGATTTACTCTGTATCTCTCTCTCTCTCTCCTCAGGTACTGTCCCACTCTCCCTCAAATCTGCCGTCATCACCCCTCTCCTCAAAAAGCCAACCCTTGACTCCTCCGTCCTTGCAAACTACCATCTCCAACCTCCCTTTCCTCTCCAAAGTCCTTGAACGTGTTGTCGCCTCCCAAATCCGTGCCCATCTTTCCCGCAATTCCATGTTTGAATCCCTCCAATCAGGTTTCTTCCCTTGCCACGGTACCGAAACAGCTCTCATCAAAGTCACAAATTACATCCTTTGTGACTGTGACAAAGATAAACTATCCCTCCTCGTCCTTCTTGACTTGTCTGCAGCCTTTGACACGGTTGACCACTCCATCCTTCTCCAACGCCTCTCCACCGTCGTCCAGCTGGGTGGGACTGCACTCGCCTGGTTCCATTCTTATCTATCTAATCGTAGCCAGCGAATCACCTGCAACGGCTTCTCTTCCCGCTCCCGCATCGTTACCTCTGGCGTCCCCCAAGGATCTATGCTTGGTCCCCTCTACAATTGTACACGGCCTTGGTGAGACCACACCTGGAGTACTGTGCACAGTTCTGGTCTCCTTATCTAAGGAAGGATATACTTGCCTTGGAGGCGGTGCAACGAAGGTTCACGAGATTGATTCCTGGGATGAGAGGGCTGTCCTATGATGAGAGATTGTGCAGAATGGGCCTATACTGTCTGGAGTTTAGAAGAATGAGAGGTGATCTCATTGAAACATACAAGATTCTGAAGGGGATTGACAGGGTAGATGCTGAGAGGTTGTTTCCCCTGGCTGGAGAGTCTAGAACTAGGGGTCACAGTCTCAGTATAAGGGGTCGGCCATTTAAGACTGAGATGAGGAGGAATGTCTTCACTCGGAGGGTTGTGAATCTTTGGAATTCTCTGCCCCAGAGGGCTGTGAATGCTGAGTCATTGAGTATATTCAAGGCTGAGATCGATAGATTTTTGGACTCTAGGGGAATCAAGGGATATGGAGATCGGGCGGGAAAGTGGAGTTGAGGTCGATGATCAGCCATGATCTCATTGAATGACGGAGCAGGCTCGAGGGGCCAAATGGCCGACTCCTGCTCTTATGTTCTTATGTTCCTCCTATTTCTCATCTACATGTTGCCTCTTGGCGACATCATCCGAAAACACAGCGTCAGTTTCCACATGTACGCTGACGACACCCAGCTCTACCTCACTACCTCTTTTCTTGACCCCTCCACGGTGTCTAAATTGTCAGACTGCTTGTCCGACATACAGTTCTGGATGAGCAGAAATTTTCTACAATTAAATATTGGGAAGACCGAAGCCATTGTTTTCGGTCCCAGTCACAAACTCTGTTCCCTAGCCACTGACTCCATCCCTCTTCCTAACATCTGTCTGAGGCTGAACCACACTGTTCGCAACCTTGGTGTCATATTTGACCCTGAAATGAGCTTCCGACCACATATCCGCAGCATAACAAAGACCGCCTACTTCCACCTCTGTAACATCACCCGTCTCCGCCCTTGCCTCAGCTCATCCGCTGCTGAAACCCTCGTCCATGCCTTTGTTACCTCTAGACTTGACTATTCCAATGCACTCTGGCTGGCCTCCCACATTCTACCCCACGTAAACTTGAGGTCATCCAAAACTCAGCTGCCCGTGTCCTAACTCGCACCAAGTCCCGTTCGCCCATCACCCCTGTGCTCGCTGACCTACATTGGCTCCCGGTTAAGCAGCGCCTCGATTTCAAAATTTTCATCCTTGTTTTCAAATCCCTCCATGGCCTCGCCCCTCCCTATCTCTGTAATCTCCTTCAGCCCCGCAACCCCCCCGAGATATCTGCGCTCCTCTAATTCTGCCCTCTTGAGCATCCCCGATTATAATCGTTCAACCTTTGGTGGCCGTGCCTTCTGTTGCCTGGGCCCTAAGCTCTGGAATTCCCTCCCTAAACCTCTCCACCTCTCTACCTCTCTCTCCTCCTTTAAGACGCTCCTTAAAACCTCCCTCTTTGACCAAGCTTTTGGTCTCCTGCCCTAATTTATCCTTATGTGGCTCGGTGTCAAATTCTTTGTCTTATAACACTCCTGTGAAGCGCCTTGGGATGTTTTACTACGTTAAAGGCACTATATAAATACAAGTTGTTGTTGTTGTTGTATCTACCCATGCTGTACCTGCCCTGGGACTGTTTGATGGGACAGTGTAGAGGGAGCTTTACTCTGTATCTAACCCGTGCTGTACCTGCCCTGGGAGTGTTTGATGGGACAGTGTAGAGGGAGCTTTACTCTGTATCTAACCCGTGCTGTACCTGCCCTGGGAGTGTTTGATGGGACAGTGTAGAGGGAGCTTTACTCTCGATCTAACCCGTGCTGTACCTGCCCTGGGAGTGTTTGATGGGACAGTGTAGAGGGAGCTTTACTCTGTATCTAACCCGTGCTGTACCTGCCCTGGGAGTGTTTGATGGGACAATGCAGAGGGAGCTTTACTCTGTATCTAACCCGTGCTGTACCTGCCCTGGGAGTGTTTGACGGGACAGTGTAGAGGGAACTTTACTCTGTATCTAACCCGTGCTGTACCTGCCCTGGGAGTGTTTGATGGGACAGTGTAGAGGGAGCTTTACTCTATATCTAGCTCATGCTCTATCTGCCCTGGAGATTAATTGCCCGGCCTCCAAGATCAATGGTCAAGATGTCGTTTGTTTCATTGAATGTACAGCACAGAAACAGGCCATTCAGCCCAACTGGTCTATGCCGGTGTTTATGCTCCACTCGAGCCTCCTCCCACTTTACTTCATCTCACCCTATTAACATCTCCTTCTGTTCCTTTCTCCGTCGTGTACTTATCTAGTTTCCCCTTAAATGCGTCTATATTGTACATAGGAACAGCAGGAGGCCATTCAGCCCCTCGAACCTGTTGCACCATTCAGGTGAGATCGTGGCTGATTTGTGACCTAACTCCACCCACCCGCCTTGGCTCCATATCCCTTTAAACGCTTGTCTAGCAAAAATCTATCGATTTCCGATTTAAAATATTAACTGGGCCCCAGCATCGACTGCTTTTTGTGGGAGAGAGTTCCACACTTCTACCACCCTTTGTGTGAAGAAGTGTTTCCTAACTCCTCTCCTGAATGGCCAGGCTCTGATTTTAAGGTTATGTCCCCTTGTCCTCGACTCCCCCACCCGGCAGAGAAAGTTTCTCTCTCTCTACCCCATCAATTCCTTTCAAAATCCTAAAAACCCCCCATCAAATCACTCCTTAACCTTCTATATTCCAGGGAATACAAGCCTAGTTTATGTGATCTCTCCTCATAATCTAACCCTTGGAGCCCCGGTAACATTCTGGTGAATCTGCGCTGCCCTCCTTCCAAGGCCAATATATCCTTTCTCAGGTGCGGTGCCCAGAACTGTACACAGTGCTCCGGGTGTGATCTAACCAGGGCTTTGGAGGAGGCTCGAGTGGAGCATAAATGCCAGCATGGACTGGTTGGCCGAATGGCCTGTTTCTGTGCTGTTTATCCTGTGTAATCCTATACCTCAAACATTCCCTGTGGTAGCGAGTTCCACATTCTCACCACTCTCTGGGGGAAGAAGTTTCTCCTGAATTCCCTATTGGATTTATTAGTGACTATCTTATATTGATGGCCCCTAGTTCTGGTCTCCCCCCACAAGTGGAAAGATTGGGCTGGATTTTCTCAATGGAGACATGCTGGAGGCGGGACTTCTGGTTTCCGGGTTTCAGTCCCGCCCCCAGCGACGTCTGATCAACCCACGCTATTTTCCCTTGATTGGCCCGGCCAATTAAGGGAAAGCCGGTGACAGAGGACATCAGCGTATGACGCTTCATCTGTTCTAAGGTGAGCCCTTGCACACAGGCTCACCAAGACCTCTCTCCTCAGCAGAAAGCAGATGGCTGCTGCATCTGAGAATCCAGCAGCCATTCTGTCATCTCTGCCGTTGAGATGAGGCACCTCCGGATCCCCAAAGGTTGAAGCCTGCAGAAGAAGCAAAGGTAAGGAAACTTTTTCCAACACTTTACACTCACCTCTCATACTTACCTGCCCACACTTGCACCCATCACTCACCTCTACAGCTGACATTTCGACCCCTCTCACCCCCGCAGACCCACTGCTCGCCTCGCTGACCCTGGCGAGGTTCGCAGCCGTCGGGAAGCCCACAATTGCAGGCGTAAAATGGGGAAAAGCCTCTTAACTGCTTGTTAACAGGCAGTTAATTGGCTCTAATCCCCTTCCCGCCTCGAGGAGACAGGGCCCTGTACAAGTTGAGGACCCGCCTCCTGGGACGACGGTTCGGAGGCGGGTTGGGAGCGGGATTGGGACCCGTTCCCAATTTTTCCCATTTTCCCAGCAGTCCCGCTTCCAAACCCACCTCCTTAGGCCTGGTAAAATCCAACCCTTATCCTCTAAGTCTACCCTATCAAACCACTTCATAATTTCAAAGACCTCCATCAGGTCACCTCTCAGTCTTCTCTTCTCTAGAGAAAGAGCCCCAGCCTGTTCAATCTTTCCTGATAGTTATAACCTCTCAGTTCTGGTATCATCCTTGTAAATCTTTTTGCACCTTCTCCAGTGCCTCTATATCCTTTCTATAATATGGAGACCAGAATTGTTCACAGTAACTCCAAGTGTGGTCTAACCAAGGTTCTGTACAAGTTTAACATAACTTCCCTACTTTTCAATTCTATCTCTGGAAATGAACCCCAGTGGCTGGTTTGCTTTTTTTATGGCCTCATTAACCTGCTTCGCTATTTTTAGTGATTTGTGTATCTGTACCCCCAGATCCCTCTGCTCCTCTACCCCATTTAGACTTATGATCCAAGCAGTATGTGGCCTCCTTATCTTCCGAGCAAAATGCATCACCTCAGACTGATCTATATTGAAATTCCTTTCATTTACACGCCCGTTCTGCGAGTTTACTAATGTCTTCCTTTATTTTGAGAAGTCACAAAACACCAGGTTATAGTCTAACAGCTTTATTTGAAATCACAAGCTTTCGGAGCGCTGCTCCTTCGTCAGGACTTCACCTGACAAAGGAGCAGCGCTTCGAAAGCTTGTGATTTCAAATAAAACTGTTGGACTATAACCTGGTGTTGTGCGACTTCTCACTTTTGTCCACCCCAGTCCAACACCGGCATCTCCGCATCATTCCTTTATTTTGTCGCAGTCCTGCTCTGTACTAGCTACAACTCCCCCCAATTTGATGTCTTCTGCAGATTTTGAAATTGTACTTCTGATTCCAACTCATTCATGTAAATGGTGAACAACAGTGGACCCAGCACCGATCCCTGTGGAACATCACTTCCCACCTTTCACCAGTCTGAGCAACTACCTTTAACCCCATCTCCCCGTTTTCTGTTTTGTAGCCAGCTTGCTGTCCATTCTGCTGCCTGTTCCCTGACTCCACATGCTCTGGCCTTAGTCATGAGTCTACTATGCAGTAACTTATCAAAGGCCTTTTGAAAATCCATGTATATTACATCTACTACATTACCCTTGTCTATTCTTTCTGTTACTTCTGTCAATGGAGCTGGCAAATTGTGACTGGTAACGCAGTGACCCATACCACCCCCCCCCCCCCCCCGCCACACCCCCACCCCCAGGCAAAAGGGACTTCAGTTATGTGGAGAGACTGGAGAGACTGGAGAAACTGTTCTCCTTAGCGTAGAGCAGGTTAAGGGGAGATTTAATAGAGATGTTCAAAATCATAAAGGGTTTTGTTACAGAAACTGTTTCCAGTGGCAGCAGGGTTGGTAACCAGAGACACAGGTTTACAGTAATTGGCAAAAGAACCAGAGGGGCGATGAGGAGAATTAGTTTTACACAGCGAGTTATGATGATCTGAATGCACTGCCTGAAAGGATTTTTTTTTAATTCATTCACGGGATGTGGGCTTCGCTGGCAAGGCCGGCATTTATTGCAACAATGGGCAAGATGTGGACGTGGTGCTAATCAATACACTTTATGTGATGTTATAAAAACCAATTTATAAAAAGTTATTAAAAAAAAGGAAATTTAACAACATAACATTTTGTCAAACCCCCGTGTGCATACCCATGGTGAATTATAATTGCTTTAACTCACGCTTCCTACCACTTCCGCATGGCAGATCCGGTGCAGCTTCAGCAGAGGTAGAGGCAGGCTGCTCAGATCCCTGCCCTGACTGCTGAGATGCTTTTGGCCGACGACCTCTGGGTTTCGGAGCCCCTGAGAGCCCCGCGATAGACTGCTTCACCTGCATCTGTGCTGGGGCAGCATGTTGGGTACTGGCTGAGGGGGAGGGCAACGGGTGAGAAGTGGGAGCGCTTTAAGAGGAGTTCCCATTTCCATGAGTCCTTTCACTATAGAATCATAGAATCACAGAAAATTACAGCACAGGAGGAGGCCATTCAGCCCGTCGTGCCTGTGCTGGCTCTTTTCCACATCCCCGCGTATTGTCCGTAACCCTGTGAGCTCCTCACCCTCAAGAACCCGTCCAACTCCCTTTTAAAATGATTGATGGAATCAGCTTCCACCACCTTTCCAGGTCGAGTGTTCCAGATCCCCACAACTCAGTGAAAACATTTCTCCTCGTCTCCCCTCTGGATCTTTTTCCAATGATTTTGAATCGATGACCTCTGGTTATTGACCCACTCGCCAGAGGGAATAGTTTTTCTCTCTCTACTCTATCAAAACCTCTCATCATCTTGAAAACCTCTATTCGGTCACCTCTTAACCTTCTCTGTTCCAAGGAGAACAGTCCGAACTTTTCCAACCTCTCCTCATAGCTCAAGTCCCCCATCATGATCTCTCTCCTGGGCTAGTGCCACCTCACTCCCTTCACTCTGCTGCACACCAGCTTGGTGAAGATCAGTGGCGCCTTGTAAGGCCACAGATACGGCATCTGTCATCCTCTTTAAGGCAGCAGACATGTTGACATCTAAAGTCTGCACGGCCGTGGCCACAGTCTGCATGGACTGATTGGAGAGCTGGGCATGAAGCTCCATGGAGATAGCCACTCTCCATTGCAGACAATTGTGCAATTACCCACGCCACCAAACAATTACTGTTGGAGCTTTTTATATTTCTATTTATTCGTTCATGGGATGTGGGCGTCGCTGGCAAGGCCGGCATTTATTGCCCATCCCTAATTGCCCTTGAGAAGGTGGTGGTGAGCCGCCTTCTTGAACCGTTGCAGTCCGTGTGGTGAAGGTGCTCCCACAGTGCTGTTAGGGAGGGAGTTCCAGGATTTTGACCCAGCGATGATGAAGGATCGGCCGATATATGTCCAAGTCAGGATGGTGTGTGACTTGGAGGGGAACTTGGAGGTGGTGGTGTTCCCATGTGTCGGCTGCCCTTGTCTTTCTAGGTGGTAGAGGCACGGCTATTCTGGAGCATAAGTCTTCAGCACTACAGCCGGGATGTTGTCGGGGCCCATAGCCTTTGCTGTATCCAGTGCACTCAGCCATTTCTTGATATCACGTGGAGTGAATCGGCTGAAGACTAGCTTCTGTGATGGTGGGAACCTCAGGAGGAGGCCGATATGGATCATCCACTCGGCACTTCTGGCTGAAGATGGTTGCAAACGCTTCAGCCTTGTCTTTTGCACTCACGTGCTGGGCTCCGCCATCAGTGAGGATGGGGATATTCATGGAGCCTCCTCTTCCCGTTAGTTGTTTAGTTGACTGGATGTGGCAGGACTGTAGAGCTTTGATCTGATCTGTTGATTGTGGGATCTCTTAGCCCTGTCTATAACATGCTGCTTCTGCTTTTTAGCATGCATGTAGTCCTGTGTTGCAGCTTCCCCAGGTTGGCACCTCATTTTTAGTTACGCCTGGTGCTGCTCCTGGCATGCTCTTCTACACTCCTTATTGAACCAGGGTTGGTCCCCTGGCTTGATGGTAATGGTAGAGTGAGGGATATGCCGGGCCATGAGGTTACAGACTGTGGTGGAATACAATTCTGCTGCTGCTGATGGCCCACAGCGCCTCATGGATACCCAGTTTTGAGCTGCTAGATCTGTTCTGAATCTATCCCATTTGGCACGGTGGTAGTCAGTGTTCCCTGTAAGGTGCGCGGCCGCTACAGGGAACCCGCGCAGTCGGCATTTCAATATAAAAGCCGCGCATGCACGGGATTTTTAATGACCCGTGCAGCCCCTTAAAGGGGCCGTGCAGGGCCAAAGAAATTGACAGGGAACATAGGTGGTAGTGCCACACAACGATGGAGGGTGGTGGAAGCAGATTCAATAGTAACTTTCAAAAGGGAGTTGGATAAAATACTTGAAAAGGAGAAATTTGCAGGGCTGTGGGGTAAGGGCAGGGGAGTGGGACTAATTGGAGAGCTCGTTCAAAGAGCCGGCACAGGCACGATGGGCCGAATGGCCTCCTTCTGTGCTGTATAACTCTATGACTCTATGACAGGTACGATGGGCCGAAGGGTCGCCCCCTGGGCTGTATCATTTTCTGAAACCTGGTTTACGTGACTATCCGTGATTTCTGCCAAAGTTACAGTAGCCAATCAGGAGAGGCCCCAGAGGAAATTCCCAGCGATGTACTTTGTTGCTGAAGAAACAGTCATAGAATCATAGAAATTTACAGCACAGAAGGAGGCCATTCGGCCCATCGTGTCCGTGCCGGCCAACAAAGAGCTCTCCAGCCTAATCCCACTTTCCAGCACTTGGTCTGTAGCCCTGTAGGTTAGAGCATCCCAAGTGCACATCCAAGTACTTTTTAAATGTGATGAGGGTCTCTGCCTCTACCACCCTTTCAGGCAGTGAGTTCCAGACCCCCACCACCCTCTGGGTGGAAAAAGTTCTCCTCAACTCCCCCCTAATCCTTCTACCAATTACTTTAAATCTCTGCCCCCTAGTTATTGACCTCTCTGATAAGGGAAACAGGTCCTTCCGATCCACTCTATCTCGGCCCCTCATAATTTTATACACCTCAATTAAATCTCCCCTCAGCCTCCTCTTAAGAAAACAACCCCAGCCTATCCAATCTTTCTCATAGCTAAAATTCCCCAGCCCAGGCAGTCATTTCAAGACTGTCCCTAACATGGCAACAACTAGTCTTTGCTTTTGAATGAAGGGTGTGATTTGCAGACCGTCCCTTACATAGTGACATCTATTCTTCGTTTTTTAAATACAGGGCGTGATTTGCAGACAGCCCCTTACACGGTGATGCCGAATCTTTCGCTTTGGAAACCAGCAGCGTTGTTGCCCGGGGATAATTCTCCGCTTTTGCTGGGAGGGTGTGATTTGCAGACGGCCCCTTTGCCGCAATGCGCAAAGACCGGCGGACAGGACGCTCCCTACCCTGGCATTCTGCGCTTGTGCGGCTGCACGACGCTCCCTGGGCGGCTGCTGCACCGGCGCAGTGAGCCTGGGTGTTGCAACCCCCTCCCCTTCACTGGCAGCCCACCCCCTCCCTTTAAACTGCCTGCCTCCCTGCCCCTGAGCTGTGCAGCCCACCTCCTTCTCCCCTCCTATAAGCAGCAGCCAGAGAGTGGGAACTAGAGTCCAGCTTCCCCACAGACACACACACAGCCATGGAGAGGAAGGTAAGAGGCAGAAATCCAGGCATTAACCCAGCCCCAAACCATCTCCATCATCATCATCATCCCTTTCACCAGCCATCACACATCCCCTCCCTCCCTCTGTCTCTCTGCATCCCCTGCCCTCCCTCAATCCCTCTTTCTCTATTTGTCTGTCTCTCTCCATCCCCTTTCCTCCCTCTTTCTCTATTTGTCTCTCTCTCTCCATCCCCTTTCCTCCCTCCCTCTCTCTCTCTTTCTCTATTTGTCTCTCTCTCTCCCTCTCTCTCCATCCCCCTCCCTCCTTCCCTCCCTCCCTCCGTCTGTCTGCAAACAGTGACGTGATCAGCATCTCTAGCAGCCCATCAGCTAGGTAGCAAGCAGCCTTGCATTGCCAATCTCTCTCGCAAACTGCCCCTTAATGCCAGGCACTGCTCTGCTCAGGAATGCCCCCTCTCTCTTTCCCTCCCTCCCTCCTTCCCTCACTCTCTCTGCCCATTCTTCTCTCTACCTTTGCTTACTCTGTGATAGAAACCCTCTCTCTTGTTATAAAGCAGGGAGGCCAGCACAGGGGGCACTGCTGCTGTTTCCTCTCTGACAGGGAAGGATTTTTTTTCGTGTGTTTGTTTTGCTATCGAGATTTATTTTATCTCCTCCTCCCTTCCTCGACTCCCTCCCTCTCCACATCCTCGCGGAACACATATGCACAATTATGTTAAAGAAAAGGGAGAATTCACCCCGTCTCCTTAAATCAAAGCTCAAGTGTTTGTGATTTTTCAAGCATTGTGCGTTTGTGTTGCTGTTAACCTTTTGTTCCTGTTTCGGTCGGTTGTCTGGTGGGAAGAGAGGGTTCGGGGCTAAATGACTTCGCCTTTATGCTGTCAGCCGTGGCTCAGTGGGCAGCACTCTTGCCTCACAGTCAGAAGGTCATGGGTTCAAGTCCCACTCCAGAGACCTCACTAAAATGCAGGCTCAGCCCCCAGTGCAGTACTGAGGGAGCTCCGCACTGTCGGAGGGGCGGTACTGAGGGAGTGCCGCACTGTCGGAGGGGCAGTACTGAGGGAGCTCCGCACTGTCGGAGGGGCAGTACTGAGGGAGCGCCGCACTGTCGGAGGGGCAGTACTGAGGGAGCTCCGCACTGTCGGAGGGGCAGTACTGAGGGAGTGCCGCACTGTCGGAGGGGCAGTACTGAGGGAGCTCCGCACTGTCGGAGGGGCAGTACTGAGGGAGCGCCGCACTGTCGGAGGGGCAGTACTGAGGGAGCTCCGCACTGTCGGAGGGGCAGTTCTGAGGGAGCTCCGCACTGTCGGAGGGGCAGTTCTGAGGGAGAGCCGCACTGTCGGAGGGGCAGTACTGAGGGAGCTCCGCACTGTCGGAGGGGCAGTACTGAGGGAGTGCCGCACTGTCGGAGGGGCAGTACTGAGGGAGCGCCGCACTGTCGGAGGGGCAGTACTGAGGGAGCTCCGCACTGTCGGAGGGGCAGTACTGAGGGAGCGTTGCACTGTCGGAGGGGCAGTACTGAGGGAGCGCCGCACTGCCAGAGAGGCAGTACTGAGGATGCTCCGCACTGTCGGAGGGGCAGTACTGAGGGAGCGCTGCACTGTCGGAGGGGCAGGACTGAGGGAGTGCCACACTGTCGGAGGGGCAGTACTGAGGGAGCTCCGCACTGTCGGAGGGGCAGTACTGAGGGAGAGCCGCACTGTCGGAGGGGCAGTACTGAGGGAGCGCCGCACTGTCGGAGGGGCAGTACTGAGGGAGCTCCGCACTGTCGGAGGGGCAGTACTGAGGGAGCGTTGCACTGTCGGAGGGGCAGTACTGATGGAGCGCCGCACTGCCAGAGGGGCAGTACTGAGGGAGTTCCGCACTGTCGGAGGGGCAGTACTGAGGGAGCTCCGCACTGTCAGAGGGGCAGTACTGAGGGAGCGCTGCACTGTCGGAGGGGCAGGACTGAGGGAGTGCCACACTGTCGGAGGGGCAGTACTGAGGGAGCTCCGCACTGTCGGAGGGGCAGTACTGAGGGAGAGCCGCACTGTCGGAGGGGCAGTACTGAGGGAGCGCCGCACTGTCGGAGGGGCAGTACTGAGGGAGCTCCGCACTGTCGGAGGGGCAGTACTGAGGGAGCGTTGCACTGTCGGAGGGGCAGTACTGATGGAGCGCCGCACTGCCAGAGGGGCAGTACTGAGGGAACTCCGGACTGTCGGAGGGGCAGTACTGAGGGAGCTCCGCACTGTCAGAGGGGCAGTACTGAGGGAGCGCTGCACTGTCGGAGGGGCAGGACTGAGGGAGTGCCACACTGTCGGAGGGGCAGTACTGAGGGAGCTCCGCACTGTCGGAGGGGCAGTACTGAGGGAGCTCCGCACTGTCGGAGGGGCAGTACTGAGGGAGCTCCGCACTGTCGGAGGGGCAGTACTGAGGGAGCGTTGCACTTTCGGAGGGGCAGTACTGAGGGAGCGCCGCACTGCCAGAGGGGCAGTACTGAGGGAGCGCCGTACTGTCGGAGGGGCAGTACTGAGGGAGCGCTGCACTGTCGGAGGGGCAATACTGAGGGAGTGCCACACTGTCGGAGGGGCAGTACTGAGGGAGAGCCGCACTGTCGGAGGGGCAGTACTGAGGGAGCTCCGCACTGTCGGAGGGGCAGTACTGAGGGAGCGTTGCACTGTCGGAGGGGCAGTACTGAGGGAGCGCCGCACTGCCAGAGGGGCAGTACTGAGGGAGCGCCGTACTGTCGGAGGGGCAGTACTGAGGGAGCGCCGCACTGCCAGAGGGGCAGTACTGAGGGAGCGCCGTACTGTCGGAGGGGCAGTACTGAGGGAGCGCTGCACTGTCGGAGGGGCAATACTGAGGGAGTGCCACACTGTCGGAGGGGCAGTACGGAGGGAGAGCCGCACTGCCAGAGGGGCAGGACTGAGGGAGTGCCACACTGTCGGAGGGGCAGTACTGAGGGAGCTCCGCACTGTCGGAGGGGCAGTACTGAGGGAGCTCCGCACTGTCGGAGGGGCAGTACTGAGGGAGCGTTGCACTGTCGGAGGGGCAGTACTGAGGGAGCGCCGCACTGCCAGAGGGGCAGTACTGAGGGAGCGCCGTACTGTCGGAGGGGCAGTACTGAGGGAGCGCTGCACTGTCGGAGGGGCAATACTGAGGGAGCGCCGTACTGTCGGAGGGGCAGTACTGAGGGAGCGCTGCACTGTCGGAGGGGCAATACTGAGGGAGTGCCACACTGTCGGAGGGGCAGTACGGAGGGAGAGCCGCACTGTCGGAGGGGCAATACTGAGGGAGTGCCACACTGTCGGAGGGGCAGTACTGAGGGAGCTCCGCACTGTCAGAGGGGCAGTACTGAGGGAGCGCTGAACTGTCGGAGGGGCAGTACTGAGGGAGCGCTGCACTGTCGGACGGGCAGTACTGAGGGAGCGCCACACTGTCGGAGGGGCAGTACTGAGGGAGTGCCACACTGTCGGAGGGGCAGTACTGAGGGAGCGCCACACTGTCGGAGGGGCAGTACTGAGGGAGCGCCGCACTGTCGGGGGGCAGTACTGAGGGAGCGCTGAACTGTCGGAGGGGCAGTACTGAGGGAGCGCTGCACTGTCGGAGGGGCAGTACTGAGGGAGCGCTGCACTGTCGGAGGGGCAGTACTGAGGGAGCGCCACACTGTCGGAGGGGCAATACTGAGGGAGTGCCACACTGTCGGAGGGGCAGTACTGAGGGAGCTCCGCACTGTCAGAGGGGCAGTAATGAGGGAGCGCCACACTGTCGGAGGGGCAGTACTGAGGGAGTGCCACACTGTCGGAGGGGCAGTACTGAGGGAGCGCCACACTGTCGGAGGGGCAGCACTGAGGGAGAGCCACACTGTCAGGGGCAGTACTGAGGGAGCTCCGCACTGTCGGAGGGGCAGTACTGAGGGAGCTCCGCACTGTCAGAGGGGCAGTACTGAGGGAGCGCTGCACTGTCGGAGGGGTAGTACTGAGGGAGCGCTGCACTGTCAGAGGGGCAGTACTGAGGGAGTGCAGCACTGTCGGAGGGGCAGCACTGAGGGAGCTCCGCACTGTCGGAGGGGCAGTACTGAGGGAGCGCCACGCTGTCGGAGGGGCAGTACTGAGGGAGCGCCACGCTGTCGGAGGGGCAGTACTGAGGGAGCGCCACGCTGTCGGAGGGGCAGTACTGAGGGAGCGCCGCACTGTCGGAGGGGCAGTACTGAGGGAGTGCCACACTATCGGAGGGGCAGTACTGAGGGAACGCCGCACTGTCGGAGGGGCAGTACTGAGGGAGTGCCACACTGTCGGAGGCGCAGTACTGAGGGAGCTCCGCACTGTCCGAGGGGCAGTACTGAGGGAGCGCCGCACTGTCGGGGGGCAGTACTGATGGAGCGCTGAACTGTCGGAGGGGCAGTACTGAGGGAGCGCTGCACTGTCGGAGGGGCAGTACTGAGGGAGCGCCACACTGTCGGAGGGGCAGTACTGAGGGAGTGCCACACTGTCGGAGGGGCAGTACTGAGGGAGCACCACATTGTCGGAGGGGCAGTACTGAGGGATAGCCACACTGTCAGGGGCATTACTGAGGGAACTCCGGACTGTCGGAGGGGCAGTACTGAGGGAGCTCCGCACTGTCAGAGGGGCAGTACTGAGGGAGCGCTGCACTGTCGGAGGGGCAGGACTGAGGGAGTGCCACACTGTCGGAGGGGCAGTACTGAGGGAGCTCCGCACTGTCGGAGGGGCAGTACTGAGGGAGCTCCGCACTGTCGGAGGGGCAGTACTGAGGGAGCGTTGCACTGTCGGAGGGGCAGTACTGAGGGAGCGCCGCACTGCCAGAGGGGCAGTACTGAGGGAGCGCCGTACTGTCGGAGGGGCAGTACTGAGGGAGCGCTGCACTGTCGGAGGGGCAATACTGAGGGAGTGCCACACTGTCGGAGGGGCAGTACTGAGGGAGAGCCGCACTGTCGGAGGGGCAGTACTGAGGGAGCTCCGCACTGTCGGAGGGGCAGTACTGAGGGAGCGTTGCACTGTCGGAGGGGCAGTACTGAGGGAGCGCCGCACTGCCAGAGGGGCAGTACTGAGGGAGCGCCGTACTGTCGGAGGGGCAGTACTGAGGGAGAGCCGTACTGTCGGAGGGGCAGTACTGAGGGAGCGCCGCACTGCCAGAGGGGCAGTACTGAGGGAGCGCCGTACTGTCGGAGGGGCAATACTGAGGGAGTGCCACACTGTCGGAGGGGCAGTACGGAGGGAGAGCCGCACTGTCGGAGGGGCAATACTGAGGGAGTGCCACACTGTCGGAGGGGCAGTACTGAGGGAGCTCCGCACTGTCAGAGGGGCAGTACTGAGGGAGCGCTGAACTGTCGGAGGGGCAGTACTGAGGGAGCGCTGCACTGTCGGACGGGCAGTACTGAGGGAGCGCCACACTGTCGGAGGGGCAGTACTGAGGGAGTGCCACACTGTCGGAGGGGCAGTACTGAGGGAGCGCCACACTGTCGGAGGGGCAGTACTGAGGGAGCGCCGCACTGTCGGGGGGCAGTACTGAGGGAGCGCTGAACTGTCGGAGGGGCAGTACTGAGGGAGCGCTGCACTGTCGGAGGGGCAGTACTGAGGGAGCGCTGCACTGTCGGAGGGGCAGTACTGAGGGAGCGCCACACTGTCGGAGGGGCAATACTGAGGGAGTGCCACACTGTCGGAGGGGCAGTACTGAGGGAGCTCCGCACTGTCAGAGGGGCAGTAATGAGGGAGCGCCACACTGTCGGAGGGGCAGTACTGAGGGAGTGCCACACTGTCGGAGGGGCAGTACTGAGGGAGCGCCACACTGTCAGGGGCAGTACTGAGGGAGCTCCGCACTGTCGGAGGGGCAGTACTGAGGGAGCTCCGCACTGTCGGAGGGGTAGTACTGAGGGAGCGCTGCACTGTCAGAGGGGCAGTACTGAGGGAGTGCAGCACTGTCGGAGGGGCAGCACTGAGGGAGCTCCGCACTGTCGGAGGGGCAGTACTGAGGGAGCGCCACGCTGTCGGAGGGGCAGTACTGAGGGAGCGCCACGCTGTCGGAGGGGCAGTACTGAGGGAGCGCCACGCTGTCGGAGGGGCAGTACTGAGGGAGCGCCGCACTGTCGGAGGGGCAGTACTGAGGGAGCGCCACACTATCGGAGGGGCAGTACTGAGGGAACGCCGCACTGTCGGAGGGGCAGTACTGAGGGAGTGCCACACTGTCGGAGGCGCAGTACTGAGGGAGCTCCGCACTGTCCGAGGGGCAGTACTGAGGGAGCGCCGCACTGTCGGGGGGCGGTACTGAGGGAGCGCTGAACTGTCGGAGGGGCAGTACTGAGGGAGCGCTGCACTGTCGGAGGGGCAGTACTGAGGGAGCGCCACACTGTCGGAGGGGCAGTACTGAGGGAGTGCCACACTGTCGGAGGGGCAGTACTGAGGGAGCACCACATTGTCGGAGGGGCAGTACTGAGGGATAGCCACACTGTCAGGGGCATTACTGAGGGAACTCCGGACTGTCGGAGGGGCAGTACTGAGGGAGCTCCGCACTGTCGGAGGGGCAGGACTGAGGGAGTGCCACACTGTCGGAGGGGCAGTACTGAGGGAGCTCCGCACTGTCGGAGGGGCAGTACTGAGGGAGCTCCGCACTGTCGGAGGGGCAGTACTGAGGGAGCGTTGCACTGTCGGAGGGGCAGTACTGAGGGAGCGCCGCACTGCCAGAGGGGCAGTACTGAGGGAGCGCCGTACTGTCGGAGGGGCAGTACTGAGGGAGCGCTGCACTGTCGGAGGGGCAATACTGAGGGAGTGCCACACTGTCGGAGGGGCAGTACTGAGGGAGAGCCGCACTGTCGGAGGGGCAATACTGAGGGAGTGCCACACTGTCGGAGGGGCAGTACTGAGGGAGCTCCGCACTGTCAGAGGGGCAGTACTGAGGGAGCGCCGCACTGTCGGGGGGCATTACTGAGGGAGCGCTGAACTGTCGGAGGGGCAGTACTGAGGGAGCGCTGCACTGTCGGAGGGGCAGTACTGAGGGAGCGCCACACTGTCGGAGGGGCAGTACTGAGGGAGTGCCACACTGTCGGAGGGGCAGTACTGAGGGAGCGCCACACTGTCGGAGGGGCAGTACTGAGGGAGCGCCGCACTGTCGGGGGGCAGTACTGAGGGAGCGCTGAACTGTCGAGGGGCAGTACTGAGGGAGCGCTGCACTGTCGGAGGGGCAGTACTGAGGGAGCGCTGCACTGTCGGAGGGGCAGTACTGAGGGAGCGCCACACTGTCGGAGGGGCAATACTGAGGGAGTGCCACACTGTCGGAGGGGCAGTACTGAGGGAGCTCCGCACTGTCAGAGGGGCAGTACTGAGGGAGCGCCACACTGTCAGAGGGGCAGTACTGAGGGAGTGCCACACTGTCGGAGGGGCAGTACTGAGGGAGCGCCACACTGTCGGAGGGGCAGCACTGAGGGAGAGCCACACTGTCAGGGGCAGTACTGAGGGAGCTCCGCACTGTCGGAGGGGCAGTACTGAGGGAGCTCCGCACTGTCAGAGGGGCAGTACTGAGGGAGCGCTGCACTGTCGGAGGGGTAGTACTGAGGGAGCGCTGCACTGTCAGAGGGGCAGTACTGAGGGAGTGCAGCACTGTCGGAGGGGCAGCACTGAGGGAGCTCCGCACTGTCGGAGGGGCAGTACTGAGGGAGCGCCACGCTGTCGGAGGGGCAGTACTGAGGGAGCGCCACGCTGTCGGAGGGGCAGTACTGAGGGAGCGCCACGCTGTCGGAGGGGCAGTACTGAGGGAGCGCCGCACTGTCGGGGGGTGGTACTGAGGGAGCGCCGCACTGTCGGAGGGGCAGTACTGAGGGAGCGCTGCACTGTCGGAGGGGCAGTTCTGAGGGAGCGCTGCACTGTCGGAGGGGCAGTACTGAGGGAGCTCCGCACTGTCGGAGGGGCAGTACTGAGGGAGCGCCACGCTGTCGGAGGGGCAGTACTGAGGGAGCGCCGCACTGTCGGAGGGACAGTACTGAGGGAGCGCCGCACTGTCGGAGGGGCAGTACTGAGGGAGCGCCGCACTGTCGGAGGGGCAGTACTGAGGGATCGACGCACTGTCGGAGGGGCAGTACTGAGGGAGTGCTGCACTGTCGGAGGAACAGTACTGAGGGAGTGCCGTACTGTCGGAGGGGCAGTACTGAGGGAGTGTCGCACTGTTGGAGGAGCAGTACTGAGGGAGCGCCGCACTGTCAGAGGGTCAGTACTGAGGGAGCGCCGCACTGTCGGAGGGGCAGTACTGAGGGAACGCTGCACTGTCGGAGGGGCGGTACTGAGGGAGCGCCACACTGTCGGAGGGGCAGTGCTGAGGGAGTCCAACACTGTCGGAGGGGCAGTACTGAGGGAGCGCCGCACTGTCGGAGGGGCAGTACTGAGGGAGCGCCGCACTGTCGGGGGGCAGTACTGAGGGAGCGCTGAACTGTCGGAGGGGCAGTACTGAGGGAGCGCTGCACTGTCGGAGGGGCAGTACTGAGGGAGCGCTGCACTGTCGGAGGGGCAATACTGAGGGAGTGCCACACTGTCAGAGGGGCAGTACTGAGGGAGCTCCGCACTGTCAGAGGGGCAGTACTGAGGGAGCGCCACACTGTCAGAGGGGCAGTACTGAGGGAGTGCCACACTGTCGGAGGGGCAGTACTGAGGGAGCGCCACACTGTCGGAGGGGCAGCACTGAGGGAGAGCCACACTGTCAGGGGCAGTACTGAGGGAGCTCCGCACTGTCGGAGGGGCAGTACTGAAGGAGCTCCGCACTGTCAGAGGGGCAGTACTGAGGGAGCGCTGCACTGTCGGAGGGGTAGTACTGAGGGAGCGCTGCACTGTCAGAGGGGCAGTACTGAGGGAGCGCTGCACTGTCGGAGGGGCAGTTCTGAGGGAGCGCTGCACTGTCGGAGGGGCAGTACTGAGGGAGCTCCGCACTGTCGGAGGGGCAGTACTGAGGGAGCGCCACGCTGTCGGAGGGGCAGTACTGAGGGAGCGCCGCACTGTCGGAGGGACAGTACTGAGGGAGCGCCGCACTGTCGGAGGGGCAGTACTGAGGGAGCGCCGCACTGTCGGAGGGGCAGTACTGAGGGATCGACGCACTGTCGGAGGGGCAGTACTGAGGGAGTGCTGCACTGTCGGAGGAACAGTACTGAGGGAGTGCCGTACTGTCGGAGGGGCAGTACTGAGGGAGTGCCACACTGTTGGAGGAGCAGTACTGAGGGAGCGCCGCACTGTCAGAGGGTCAGTACTGAGGGAGCGCCGCACTGTCGGAGGGGCAGTACTGAGGGAACGCTGCACTGTCGGAGGGGCGGTACTGAGGGAGCGCCGCACTGTCAGAGGGGCAGTGATGAGGGAGCGCCGCACTGTCGGAGGGACAGTACTGAGGGAGCGCCGCACTGTCGGAGGGACAGTACTGAGGGAGCGCCGCACTGTCGGAGAGGCAGTACTGAGGGAGCGCCGCGCTGTCGGAGGGGTAGTACTGAGGGAGCTCCGCGCTGTCGGAGGGGCAGTACTGAGGGAGCGCTGCACTGTCGGAGGGGCAGTACTGAGGGAGCGCCGCACTGTCGGAGGGGCAGTACTGAGGGAGAGCCGCACTGTCGGAGAGGCAGTACTGAGGGAGCGCCGCACTGTCGGAGGGGCAGTCCTGAGGGAGCGCCGCACTGTCGGAGGGGCAGTACTGAGGGAGCGCCGCACTGTCGGAGGGACAGTACTGAGGGAACGCCGCACTGTCGTAGGAGCAGTACTGAGGGAGCGCCGCACTGTCGGAGGGGCAGTACTGAGGGAGCGCCGCAATGTCAGAGGGTCAGTACTGAGGGAGCGCCGCACTGTCGGAGGGGCAGTACTGAGGGAGCGCCGCACTGTCGGAGGGGCAGTACTGAGGGAGTGCCGCACTGTCGGAGGGGCAGTACTGAGGGAGTGCTGCACTGTCGGAGGGGCAGTACTGAGGGAGGGCTGCACTGTCGGAGGGGCAGTACTGAGGGAGTGCTGCACTGTCGGAGGGGCAGTACTGAGGGAGCGCCGCACTGTCGGAGGGGCAGTCCTGAGGGAGCGCTGCACTGTCGGAGGGGCAGTACTGAGGGAGCGCCGCACTGTCGGAGGGGCAGTACTGAGGCTGAAAAGAGAGCAGTGGCCAGAATCTTCCAATCCTACTTTGAATGGGCGCGGTGCCAGAGGACTGGAGGATTACAAATGTTACCACCCTGTACAAAAAAGGGGAGAGGGATAAGCCCGGCAACTACAGTCAGCCAAACGTCAGTGGTGGGGAAACATTTAGAGACAGTAATCCGGGTCAAAATTAATTGGCACTCGGAAAAGAATAGAATCATAGAATGGTTACAGCACAGGAGGAGGCCATTCGGCCCGTCGCGCCCGTGCCGGCTCTCTGCAAGAGCACTTCAGCTAGTCCCACTCCCCCCGCCCTTTCCCTGTAGCCCTGCAAAAAAAATTTCTTCAGGTACTTATCCAATTCCCTTTTGGAAGCCGTGATTGAGTCTGCCTCCCCCACCCTTTCAGGCAGTGCATTCCAGATCCTAACTACTCGCTGCTTTGTCCTGGATGGTGTCGAGCTTCTTGAGTGTTGTTGGAGCTGCACTCATCCAGGCAAGTGGAGAGTATTCCATCACACTCCTGACTTGTAGATGGTGGAAAAGCTTTGGGGAGTCAGGAGGTGAGACACTCGCCGCAGAATACCCAGCCTCTGACCCGCTCTTGTAGCCACAGTATTTATGTGGCTGGTTCAGTTAGGTTTCTGGTTAATGGTGACCCCCCAGGATGTTGATGATGGGGGATTCAGCGATGGTAATGCCGTTGAATGTCAAGGGGCGGTAGTTAGACTCTCTCTTGTTGGAGGTAGTCATTGCCTGGCACTTGTGTGGTGCGAATGTTACTTGCCATTTATCAGCCCAAGCTTGAATGTTGTCTAGGTCTTGCTGCATGCGAGCATGGACTGCTTCATTATCTGAGGAGTTGCGAATGAACTGAACACTATGCAATCATTCGCGAACATTCCCACTTCTGACATTATGATGGAGGGAAGGTCATTGATGAAGTGGCTGAAGATGGTTGGGCCTAGGACACTGCCCTGAGGAACTCCTGCCATGATGTCCTGGGGCTGTGATGATTGACCTCCAACCACCACAACCATCTTCCTTTGTGCTAGGTATGACTCCAGCCAGTGGAGAGTGTTCCCCCTGATTGCCACTGACTTCAGTTTTACTAGGGCTCCTTGATGCCACACTCGGTCAAATGCTGCCTTGATGTTAAAGGCAGTCACTCTCACCTTACCTCTGGAATTCAGCTCTTTTGTCCATGTTTGGACCAAGGCTGTAATGAGGTCTGGAGCCGAGTGGTCCTGGCGGAACACAAACTGGGCATCAGTGAGCAGGTTATTGGTGAGTAACTGCTGCTTGATAGCACTGTCGACGACACCTTCCATCCATGATTGAGAGTAGACTGATGGGGTGGTAATTGGCCGGATTGGATTTGTCCTGCTTTTTGTGGACAGGAGATATTTGAGCAATTTTCCACATTGTCGGGTAGATACCAGTGTTGTAGCTGTACTGGAACAACTTGGCTAGAGGCACGGCTAGTTCTGAAGCACAAGTCTTCAGTATGATAGCCGGGATGTTGTCGGGGCCCATAGCCTTTGCTGTATCCAGTGCGCTCAGCCGTTTCTTGATATCACGTGGAGTGAATCGGCTGAAGACTGACTTCTGTGGTGGTGGGGACCTCAGGAGGCAGCTGAGGTGGATCATCAGCCTTGTCTTTTGCACTCGTGCTGGGCTCCACCATCATTGAGGATGGGGATGTTCAAGGAGCCTCCTCCTCCCGTTAGTTGTTTAATGGTCCACCACCATTCACGACTGGATGTGGCAGGACTGCAGAGCTTTGATCTGATCCGTTGATTGTGGGATCGCTTAGCTCTGTCTATAGCACGCTGCTTCTGCTGTTTAGCATGCATGTAATCCTGTGTTGTAGCTTCACCAGATTGGCACCTCATTTTTAGGTACGTCTGGTGCTGCTCCTGGCATGCTCTTCTACACTCTTCGTTGAACCAGAGTTGGTCCCCTGGCTTGGTGGTAATGCTAGAGTGAGGGATATGCCGGGCTTTGAGGTTACAGATTGTGGTGGAATACAATTCTGCTGCTGCTGACGGCCCACAGCGCCTCATGGATTCCCAGTTTTGAGCTGCTAGATCTGTTCTGAATCTATCCCATTTAGCACGGTGGTAGTGCCACACAACACGATGGAGGGTGTCCTCAGTGTGAAGACGGGATTTCATCTCCACAATGACTGTGCGGTGGTCACTACTACCAATACTGTCATGGACAGATGCATCTGCGACAGGTAGATTGGTGAGAACGAGGTCAAGTAGGTTTTTCCCTCGTGTTGGTTCTCTCACTGCAAGTCCAGGTCATTAATGTGGTTGATGTGTATATGGACTTACAAATTGCATTTGATACAGTAACATGTCATAGACTTGTTAGCAAAATTGAAGCCCATGGGATTAAAGGGACAGTGGCGGTGTGGATACGAAATTGGCTACAGGACAGAAAGCAGAGAGTAGTGGTGAACGGTTGTTTTTCAGACTGGAGGGAAGTATACAGTGGTGTCCCCCAGGGGTCAGTATTGGGACCACTGCTCTTTTTGATATACATTGGGTGTACTGGACATAATTTCAGAGTTTGTAGATACACGTAACTTGGTAATGTAGTAAACAGTGAGGAGGACAGTAGGAACATAGGAACAGGAGGAGGCCATTCAATGAGATCAGGGCTGATCTCTATCTTAACGCCATCTACCCGCCTTGGTTCCGTAACCTAACAAAACTCCATCAGTACAAAAGCAAAATACTGCGGATGCTGGAAATCTGAAATAAAAACAGAAAATGCTGGAAACACTCAGCAGGTCAGGCAGCATCTGTGGAGAGAGAAACAGAGTTAATGTTTCTGGTTGATGACAAACTGACGAAAGGTCATCGACTCGAAATGTTAACTCTGTTTCTCGCTCCAAAAATCTATCACTCTCTCAGTTTTGAAATTTTCAGTTGACCCCCAGCCTCAACAGCTTTTTGGGGGGAGAGAGTTCCAGATTTCCACTACCCTTTGTGTGAAGATGTGCTTCCTGAACGGCCTGGCTCTAATTTTAAGGTTCGGCCCCCTTGTTCTGGACTCCCCCCACCAGAGGAAATTGTTTCTCTCTCTCTCTACCCGATCAACTCCTTTATAAACACCTCGATTTAGATTACCCCTTAATCACCCCAAATTACCCCAGATTCACCCTTCAAGACAGCAGTTCACCTGCCCTCAGAGGCAGGCACACAGGAACCCTCCAACTTGGAAACAAAACTCAGCTATTTTTCCCTTTGCACTTTAATATAATCAGAAAGTTAGGGAGAGCACAGGATATCGTCATATACAGAAAGAAAGACTTGCATTTCTTCAGCGCCTTTCACATCCTCAGGACGTCCCAAAGCGCTTTTCAGCCAATGAAGTACTTTTGAAGTGGAGTCACTATTGTAATGTGGGAAACACGGCGGCCAATTTGCGCACAGCAAGCTCCCACAAACCGCAATGTGATAATGAGCAGATCATCTGTTTTAGTGATCTTGGTTGAGGGATACTTTATTCAGAGTTTCAAACCGTCAGATTACCACAGACCCTGAGCCCCAAAAACCTTCATCAAGAACCCGAGCTGACACCAGACTGACCTGAGACAGAGTAGGAGGCGAGGTAAATCAACCCAGGATGGCCCCCGCACCCCCCACCCCGCCTTGGCCGTTCCTTCCTCTGGCAGTCTACAAGCTACTCGCACACAAGCTTGGCGTCACTTAACCACTCATTTTGATTCTCCTAGTTTTTTTTTGAACCTTGAAGAACCTCCAAATGCCCTCTTGTTGACAGGGTGCAGAGGAGATCTCCTGGAATGGTTCCGGGGATGAAGGAATTCAGTTATGTGGAGAGACTGGAGAAGCTGGGGTTGTTCTCCTCAGAGCAGAGAAGATTTAATAGAGATGTTCAAAATCATGAAGGGTTTTGATAGAGTAAATAAGGAGAAACTGTTTCCAGTGGCAGAAGGGTCGGTGACCAGAGGACACAGATTGAAGATAATCGGCAAAAGAACCAGAGGGAGATGAGGAGAATGTTTCACGCAGCGAGTTGTTGTGATCTGGAACGCGCTGCCTGAAAGGGCGGTGGAAGCAGATTCAATAATAACTTTCAAAAGGGAATCGGATAAATACTTGAAGGGAAAAAATTTGCAGGTCTCTGGGGAAAGAGAAGAGGAGTGGGGCGAATTGGAGAGCTCTTTCAAAGAGCCGGCACAGGCATGGTGGGCCGAATGGCCTCCTTCTGTGCCGTAAGATTCTGTGATTCTAATTACCCCCATTCTGTTTTAAAATGTTGTCTTTTAAAGATTTATCTGGTCAGCTGTGCCTCAATGGGTAGCAATCAAAAGGGGCGTGGGTTCCAGTCCCACTCCAGAGACTTGAGCACAAAATCCAGGCTGACATTCCCAGTGCAGTACTGAGGGAGCGCCGCACTGTCGGAGGGGCAGTACTGAGGGAGTGCTGCACTGTCGGAGGGGCAGTACTGAGGGAGCGCTGCACTGTCGGAGGGGCAGTACTGAGGGAGCGCTGCACTGTCGGAGGGGCAGTACTGAGGGAGCGCTGCACTGTCGGAGGGGCAGTACTGAGGGAGTGCCGCACTGTCAGAGGGTCAGTACTGAGGGAGCGCTGCACTGTCGGAGGGGCAGTACTGAGGGAGCGCTGCACTGTCGGAGGGTCAGTACTGAGGGAGCGCCGCACTGTCGGAGGGGCAGTACTGAGGGAGCGCTGCACTGTCAGAGGGGCAGTACTGAGGGAGTGCCGCACTGTCAGAGGGTCAGTACTGAGGGAGCGCTGCACTGTCGGAGGGGCAGTACTGAGGGAGCGCTGCACTGTCGGAGGGTCAGTACTGAGGGAGCGCCGCACTGTCGGAGGGGCAGTACTGAGGGAGCGCTGCACTGTCGGAGGGGCAGTACTGAGGGAGCGCTGCACTGTCGGAGGGGCAGTACTGAGGGAGCGCTGCACTGTCGGAGGGGCAGTACTGAGGGAGCGCTGCACTGTCGGAGGGTCAGTACTGGGGGAGCGCCGCACTGTCGGAGGGGCAGTACTGAGGGAGCGCTGCACTGTCGGAGGGGCAGTACTGAGGGAGCGCTGCACTGTCGGAGGGGCAGTACTGAGGGAGCGCTGCACTGTCGGAGGGGCAGTACTGAGGGAGCGCTGCACTGTCGGAGGGGCAGTACTGAGGGAGCGCTGCACTGTCGGAGGGGCAGTACTGAGGGAGCGCTGCACTGTCGGAGGGGCAGTACTGAGGGAGCGCTGCACTGTCGGAGGGGCAGTACTGAGGGAGCGCCGCACTGTCGGAGGGGCAGTACTGAGCGAGTGCTGCACTGTCGGAGGGGCAGTACTGAGGGAGCGCTGCACTGTCGGATGGGCAGTACTGAGGGAGCGCTGTACTATCAGAGGTGACATCTTTCAGATAAGATGCTAAACCGAGGCTTCATCTGCTCGCTCAGCTGAACGTAAAAGATCCCGTTGCTGTATTTCGAAGAAGAACAGGGGAGTTATCCCTGGTGTCCTGGTCCAGTATTTATCCCTCATGGATGTTTGTGGGATCTTACTATGCGCAAAGCGGCCTGCATCACTGCGGGGGCTCGGGGTCTTGATGTCGGGGGTCTCGGGGTATTTATATCGAGTGCCTCAGTCAGTTGTGTTTGTGACATTGGATTTAGTTGCACGTCGGGAAACTTTAATCATCAATAACTTGTATTTATACAGTGCCTTTAACGTAGTAAAACGTCCCAAGGTGCTTCACAGGAGCGTTATCAAACAAAATTTGACACCGAGCCACATAAGGAGATGTTAGGACAGGCGACCAAAAGTTTAGTCAAAGAGGTAGGTTTTAACGAGCATCTTAGAGGAGAGAGAGGCGGAGAGGTTTAGGGAGGGAATTCCAGAGCTTGGGGCCCAGGCAGCTGAAGGCACAGCCGCCAATGGTGGAGCGATGGGAATCGGGGGATGCGCAGGAGGACAGATTTGGAGGAGGGCAGAGATCTCGGGGGGATGTGGGGCTGGAGGAGTTTAGAGAGATAGGGAGGACAGTTTCACCGAAAGAGGCATCGAGAGCATTAGAAGCTTCGCTGTTCTGAGTAAGAGCCGACGCCTCCTTCATCAAACCAGTTTTCCGCGATCGCAACTGAACTGCGGCTGCTTTAAGGGGACGGCTACAGACTGCCGGAAAATACTGACCTGAATGTGGAGCCGGGAGAACAGGAGTGGTCCCCGCCCCCCCGTGACCCCACATTCAAACTGCTCAGCCCCCACCCCACCCCCAAACTCACTCCACATCACCCCCCGAACCCGATCACTGCCTCTGCCCCCCACCCCCTGCAGTGTGCGGGACAGACCTCGCTTCACCCAATCCTGAGCATGTGCAAACTGAGGGTCTGAATGCCTCAACATCCCCTTTCCCCACGGGCCAGTCCTGGTGGTCCCCAGCAGGGAATCCCCTCTTGCTACTCGTTCACCCCCCTCCCACCCTGTGCTCGCTGACCTACATTGGCTCCCGGTCTGGCAACCCCTCGATTTTAAAATTCCCATCCTAGTGTTCAAATCCCTCCCTGGCCTCGCCCCCTCCCTATCTCTGTACCCTCCTCCAGCCCCACAACCCTCCGAGATCTCTGCGCTCCTCCAATTCTGGCCTCTTGCGCATCCCCCGATTTTAATCGCTCCACCATTGGCGGCCGTGCCTTCAGCTGCCTGGGGCCCCGAGCTCTGGAATTCCCTCCCTAAACCTCTCCGCCTCGCTACCTCTGTTCCTTTAAGATGCTCCTTAAAACCTACCTCTTTCACCAGTCCTAATATCTCAATCTTTGGCTCGGCATCCATTTTGTTTTTCTTTGATTAGACTCTGGGTTGTGCCCCGGCGTTAAAGGCACTGTAGTAATGTGAGGCGCTGCCCGTGGAGACAGCCTGGTGAAGCACCGTGGCTCTGAAGCAGTTAGCAAGGGTTCCAGGGGCGGGGACTCCCCCCCCCCCCCCCCACTCCAGTCTCTCCCTGCAGCCTGTGGATTATCAGTCTCTGGGCTGGTACAGAGCGTTCTGAGGCTCTGAAGGACACTCGCTTGCCTTGTTGCCCTTTGGTGGAGTTTGGAATGTGCACACAGGCTGGGCCAGTTGGCAGGGCTTGTCGGAGCTCACAGGCTGCAGCTGTCACAGCACAGGCTGAGCACAGAGAGCAGGAAACAGGCCTCCGAGCAGCCCACCCGAGTCTGGAGTTAAAAGGGGCTTTGATTCCTTGTTAACGCCAAGGGGCACCTCACTGCCCAGCAGACAGCGGGCATCAGTGGACTGACGCCCCCCACCCCCCACAACACACCCGACTGGACTTCCCGATAAAATTAGAGCCAGGCCGTTCAGGGTGATGTCAGGAAGCACTTCTTCACACAAAGGGTAGTGGAAATCTGGAACTCTCTTCCCCCCCCCACCAAATAGCTGTTGAGGCCGGGGGTCAGTTGAAAATTTCACAACTGAGATTGATCGATCTTTGTCGGGTAAGGGATATGGAGCAAAGGTGGGTGGATGGAGTTGAGATCATAGAATCATAGAAATTTACAGCACAGAAGGAGGCCATTCGGCCCATTGTGTCCGTGCCGGCCGACAAAGAGCTCTCCAGCCTAATCCCACTTTCCAGCTCTTGGTCCGTAGCCCTGTAGGTTACGGCACTTCAAGTGCATATCCAAGTACTTTTTAAATGTGATGAGGGTTTCTGCCTCGACCACCCTTTCAGGCAGTGAGTTCCAGACCCACACCACCCTCTGGGTGAAAATAATTCTCCTCAACTCCCCTCTAATCCTTCTACCAATTACTTTAAATCTATGCCCCCTGGTTATTGGCCTCTCTGCTAGGGGAAATAGGTCCTTCCTATCCACTGTCTAGGCCCCTCATAATTTTATACATCTCAATCAAGTCTCCCCTCAGCCTCCTCTATTCCAAAGAAAACAACCCCAGCCCATCCAATCTTTCCTCATAGCTAAAATTCTCCAGTCCAGGCAACATCCTCGTAAATCTCCTCTGTACCCCCTCTAGTGCGATCACATCTTTCCCGTAATGTGGTGACCAGAATTGTATGCAGTACTCTAGCTGTGGCCGAACTAGTGTTTTATACAGATCAGCCATGATCTAATTGAATGGTGGAACAGGCTCGAGGGGCTGAATGGCCTCCTCCTGTTCCTATTAGTGATTAAAAGCAGGAATGTTAGTTATTCGTTTTTCTCAGTCCCTCATTCCCTATCCCAGGGGTCACTCTCCCTCATTCCCTATCCCAGGGCTCACTCTCCATCATTCCCTATCCCTGGGGTCACTCTCCCTCATTCCCTATCCCAGGGGTCACTCTCCCTCATTCCCTATCCCAGGGGCCACTCTCCCTCATTCCCTATCCCAGGGGCCACTCTCCCTCATTCCCTATCCCAGGGGCCACTCTCCCTCATTCCCTATCCCAGGGGCCACTCTCCCTCATTCCCTATCCCAGGGGTCACTCTCCCTCATTCCCTATCCCAGCAGTCACTCTCCCTCATTCCCTATCCCAGGGGTCACTCTCCCTCATTTCCTATCCCAGGGGTCACTCTCCCTCATTCCCTATCCCAGTGGTCACTCTCCCTCATTCCCTATCCCAGTGGTCACTCTCCCTCATTCCCTATCCGAAGGGTCACTCTCCCTCATTCCCTGCCTGGCCCAGTGGTCACTCTCCCTCATTCCCTATCCGAAGGGTCACTCTCCCTCATTCCCTATCCGAAGGGTCACTCTCTCTCATTCCCTATCCCAGTGGTCACTCTCCCTCATTCCCTATCCCAGGGGTCACTCTCCCTCATTCCCTATCCCAGGGGTCACTCTCCCTCATTCCCTATCCGAAGGGTCACTCTCCCTCATTCCCTATCCGAAGGGTCACTCTCCCTCATTCCCTATCCGAAGGGTCACTCTCCCTCATTCCCTATCCCAGTGGTCACTCTCCCTCATTCCCTATCCCAGGGGTCACTCTCCCTCATTCCCTATCTGAAGGGTCACTCTCCCTCATTCCCTATCCGAAGGGTCACTCTCCCTCATTCCCTGCCTGGCCCAGGGGTCACGCTCCCTCATTCCCTATTCCAGTGGTCACTCTCCCTCATTCCCTATCCCAGTGGTCACTCTCCCTCATTCCCTGTCTGGCCCAGTGGTCACTCTCCCTCATTCCCTATCCGAAGGGTCACTCTCCCTCATTCCCTGTCTGGCCCAGGGGTCACTCTCCCTCATTCCCTATCCCAGTGGTCACTCTCCCTCATTCCCTGTCTGGCCCAGGGGTCACTCTCCCTCATTCCCCGTCTGGCCCAGTGGTCACTCTCCCTCATTCCCTATCCGAAGGGTCACTCTCCCTCATTCCCTGTCTGGCCCAGGGGTCACTCTCCCTCATTCCCTATCCCAGTGGTCACTCTCCCTCATTCCCTGTCTGGCCCAGGGGTCACTCTCCCTCATTCCCCGCCTGGCCCAGTGGTCACTCTCCCTCATTCCCTATCCCAGGGGTCACTCTCCCTCATTCCCTATCCCAGGGGTCACTCTCCCTCATTCCCTACCCCAGGGGTCACTCTCCCTCATTCCCTATCCCAGGGGTCACTCTCCCTCATTCCCTATCCGAAGGGTCACTCTCCCTCATTCCCTATCCCAGGGGTCACTCTCCCTCATTCCCTATCCGAAGGGTCACTCTCCCTCATTCCCTATCCGAAGGGTCACTCTCCCTCATTCCCTATCCGAAGGGTCACTCTCCCTCATTCCCTATCCGAAGGGTCACTCTCCCTCATTCCCTATCCCAGGGGTCACTCTCCCTCATTCACTATCCCAGGGGTCACTCTCCCTCATTCCCTATCTGAAGGGTCACTCTCCCTCATTCCCTATCCGAAGTGTCACTCTCCCTCATTCCCTGCCTGGCCCAGGGGTCACGCTCCCTCATTCCCTATTCCAGTGGTCACTCTCCCTCATTCCCTATCCCAGTGGTCACTCTCCCTCATTCCCTGTCTGGCCCAGTGGTCACTCTCCCTCATTCCCTATCCGAAGGGTCACTCTCCCTCATTCCCTGTCTGGCCCAGGGGTCACTCTCCCTCATTCCCTATCCCAGTGGTCACTCTCCCTCATTCCCTGTCTGGCCCAGGGGTCACTCTCCCTCATTCCCCGCCTGGCCCAGTGGTCACTCTCCCTCATTCCCTATTCCATGGGTCACTCTCCCTCATTCCCTGCCTGGCCCAGTGGTCACTCTCCCTCATTCCCTACCCCAGGGGTCACTCTCCCTCATTCCCTATCCCAGGGGTCACTCTCCCTCATTCCCTATCCGAAGGGTCACTCTCCCTCATTCCCTGCCTGGCCCAGGGGTCACTCTCCCTCATTCCCTATCCGAAGGGTCACTCTCCCTCATTCCCTATCCGAAGGGTCACTCTCCCTCATTCCCTATCCCAGTGGTCACTCTCCCTCATTCCCTATCCCAGTCGTCACTCTCCCTCATTCCCTACCCCGGGGGTCACTCTCCCTCATTCCCTATCCGAAGGGTCACTCTCCCTCATTCCCTATCCCAGTGGTCACTCTCCCTCATTCCCTATCCCAGTGGTCACTTTCCCTCATTCCCTGCCTGGCCCAGTGGTCACTCTCCCTCATTCCCTGCCTGGCCCAGTGGTCACTCTCCCTCATTCCCTGCCTGGCCCAGTGGTCACTCTCCCTCATTCCCTGCCTGGCCCAGTGGTCACTCTCCCTCATTCCCTGCCTGGCCCAGTGGTCACTCTCCCTCATTCCCTGCCTGGCCCAGTGGTCACTCTCCCTCATTCCCTGCCTGGCCCAGGGGTCACTCTCTCGCCCACTGAGCTAAGCCGACTGCATTGCTTATCATTTCATTTGTTGGGGGGGTTTCACAAGCCCGCGTTTATTGACGCTCGCTCGCGCGTTGCCCTTTTTACAACGGAGGGGTTTCCGAGACCACCTCAGACCACATGGTGTGGGGCTGGACTGGGGTCGCCGCCCTCAGCATTGCCCAGGAGTCTCCAGGAATGAAAGACTAATCTGCAGGACACTGCTGCGAGAAAACCCGGGAGAAAAACCATCGGGGATTTTAAAACAATCCAGTGTTTTTTTCATTTTCAGTTTCACTTTTGTTTATTAGTGCTAAGAAATATTGAAGATGGACAGACTTGCATTTCTCCAGCGCCTTTCACCACCTCAGGATGTCCCAAAGCGCTTCACAGCCAATGAAGTACTTTTTGAAGTGTAGTCACTGTTATAATGTAGGAAACGCGGCACCCAATTGCGCACAGCAAGCTCCCACAAACAGCAATGTGATAATGACCAGATAATCTGTTTTAGTGATGCTGATTGAGGGATAAATATTGGCCCAGGACACCGGGGAGAACTCCCCTGCTCCTCTTCGAAATGGTGCTGTGGGATCTTTTACACCCACCTGAGAGCAGACGGGGCCTCGGTTTAATGTCTCATCTGAAAGACGGCCCCTTCGACAGTGCGGCGCTCCCTCAGTACTGCCCCTCCGACAGTGCGGCACTCCCTCAGTACTGCCCCTCTGACAGTGCGGCACTCACTCAGTACTGCCCCTCCGACAGTGCAGCGCTCACTCAGTACTGCCCCTCCGACAGTGCGGCGCTCCCTCAGTACTGCCCCTCCGACAGTGCAGCGCTCACTCAGTACTGCCCCTCCGACAGTGCGGCACTCCCTCAGTACTGCCCCTCCGACAGTGCGGCGCTCCCTCAGTACTGCCCCTCCGACAGTGCGGCGCTCCCTCAGTACTGCCCTCCGACAGTGCAGCGCTCACTCAGTACTGCCCCTCCGACAGTGCGGCGCTCCCTCAGTACTGCCCCTCCGACAGTGCGTCGCTCCTTCAGTACTGCCCCTCCGACAGTGCGGCGCTCCCTCAGTACTGCCCCTCCGACAGTGTGGCGCTCCCTCAGTACTGCCCCTCCGACAGTGCGGCGCTCCCTCAGTACTGCCCCTCCGACAGTCCGGCGCTTTCTCAGTACTGCCCCTCCTTCAGTACTGCACTGGGAGTGTCAGATGGATTTCTGTGCTCAAGAATCTGAATCAGAAGGTTGTGGGTTCAGTTCCCACTGTAGAGGTGAGAGTGCTACCCACTGAGCCATGGCTGACACGACAGACAAGGACTGACACTCCAGAATCATCCAATCAGGAAACAAAGTGTCTGTTCCTTTCCCAATTGGTTTGGGAAGGCGGGAGTATGGGGGCAGGGTGGTTGGAGGTCATGTGACGATCTCCTGGAATACCGTACAACCAGAGGTGGCGTTCCCTGGACTGGAGTCACGTGCAGGCGCGGACCGGGCTAGGGGTGGCAGGTTCCCTTCCCCGAAGGGTATTCATTGGGTTTTCATGGTCAGTTTGTTCTGGTGCCAGCCCAAAAATTTCCCAACCTGCCATGCCACAGCGTCATGTGCTGGTGGGAGGGTGTATTACAGCGTTACTTGTTTACATAGGATAGTTTCCAGTCTAGCTGTGGATAGGGGAATTTAGAATGGAAATGTATAAAAATAAGGACAGAATGTATGGCTTTAAAATGAGAACTGAATTACATCTGTCTTGCTCCCCACCTTCTAACCCTGCTTTAGCTAAAGACTATACTTCGTCTTAACTCCCTGTGTGCAATGTCATACTATATCTTAGCAAAAATCTTGCAAATGGTTATACACTTCCTGTTCACAAACCTCACTTCCTGTTGTCACGGTGCTTGGTCACACTTTTTTGTCATCATTTGTCATTGTAAAACGTTATGTCAACGTTCACCATTCAATGTTCTGATGTCAACTGTCACGGTGTAGTTGCACAGTCTGGCCGTAGGGGCGCTGTGAAGAGAATTTCTGCAACCACGCATAACAAGAATTGATCAACTAGACAGGGGAAACTTAATAGTTTATGTTCAAATATTGAGAACATGAATAATTCAGCTCCTCGCCATTTTTATCTTTTATTTTAATATTTCTGACTTTCATTTACTTTTTTCTTGACCAACACTATCTCTCATCATAATTTCAACTGAATTATTAGCTTTAATCATATACTGGTCTTTTTCCACCTACACTTGGCTCAGTACAGCACGGGTTAGATACAGAGTAAAGCTCCCTCTACACTGTCCCATCAAACACTCTCAGGGCAGGTACAGCACGGGTTAGATACAGAGTAAAGCTCCCTCTACACTGTCCCATCAAACACTCCCAGGGCAGGTACAGCACGGGTTAGATACAGAGTAAAGCTCCCTCTACACTGTCCCATCAAACACTCCCAGGGCAGGTACAGCACGGGTTAGATACAGAGTAAAGCTCCCTCTATACTGTCCCAACAAACACTCCCAGGGCAGGTACAGCACGGGTTAGATACAGAGTAAAGCTCCCTCTACACTGTCTCATCAAACACTCCCAGGGCAGGTACAGCACAAATTCTTGCAATGATTTCCTCTGGAACTGTGTGTAGGGCAGGCCAGGTAGGGAACGACATTAGTCCAGTCCCTCCATCACCGGCACACCGTGTACCATCTACAAGATGCACTGCAGCAACTCGCCAAGGCTTCTTCGGCAGCACCTCCCAATCCCGCGGCCTCTTCCACCTAGAAGGACAAGGGCAGCAGGCGCATGGGAACACCACCACCTCCAAGTTCCCCTCCAAGTCACACACCATCCCGACTTAGAAGTATATCGCCGATCCTTCATCGTCGCTGGGTCAAAATCCTGGAACTCCCTCCCTAACAGCATTGTGGGAGTACCTTCACCACACGGACTGCTGCGGTTCAAGAAGGCAGCTCACCACCACCTTCTCAAGGGCAATTAGGGATGGGCAATAAATGCTGGGACTTGCCAGTGACACCCAGATCCCAGGAACGAATAAAAATAAAAGTTAGGTTTTCTGACCTGTACCAGATGTAAAGAGAAGGCTGAGGGGGTGACCTAATAGAGGTCTTTAAAATTATGAAAGGTTTTGATAGAGTAGATACAGAGAGAATGTTTCCACTTGTGGGGAAGAGCAAAACTAGAGGCCATCAATATAAGATAGTCACCAAGAAATCAAATAGGGAATTCAGAAGAAACTTCTTTACCCAGAGTGGTGAGAATGTGGAACTCACTACCACAGGGAGTGGTTGAGGGGAATAGTATAGATACATTTAAGGGGAGGCTAGACAAGCATATGAGGGAGAAGGGAATAGAGGGTTATGCTGATAGAGTTAGATGAGGAAAGATGGGAGGAGGCTCGAGTGGAGCATAAATGCCAGCATAGACTGGTTGGGCCGAATGGCCTGTTTCTGTGCCGTATATCCTGTGTTTGGGGGTTTCTGAGACTCCAGATGTTAGGTTTCTGGGGTACCAGATGTTGGGGGTTTTTTAAATAGTGAGAAACTATTAAATGTTAGTGTTCAGAGAGATTTAGATGTCCTAGTACAGGAAACACAGAAAGTTAGCATGCAGCTACAGCAAGCAATTAGGAAGACAAATGGCATGTTGGCTTTTATTGCAGGGGGTTGGAGTATAAGAGTAAGAAACATAAGAACATAAGAAATAGGAGCAGGAGTCGGCCATTCGGCCCCTCGAGCCTGCTCTGCCATTCAATAAGATCATGGCTCATCTTCTACCTCATCTCCACTTTCCTGCACTATCCCCATATCCCTTGATTCCCTTAATATCCAAAAATCTATCGATCTCTGTCTTGAATATACTCAACAACTGAGCCTCCACAGTCCTCTGGGGCAGAGAATTCCAAAGATTCACCACCCTCTGAGTGAAGACATTTCTCCTCATCTCAGTCCTAAATGGCCGACCCCTTATTCTGAGACAGTGACCCCTGGTTCTAGACTCCCCAGCCAGGGGAAACATCCTCCCTGCATCTACCCTGTCAAGCCCTGTAAGAATTTTGTATGTTTCAATGAGATCACCTCTCATTCTTCTCAACTCTAGAGAATATAGGCCTAGTCTACTCAATCTCTCCTCATAGGACATAGAAACATAGAAGATAGGAGCAGGAATAGGCCATTCGGCCCCTCAAGCCTGCTCCGCCATTTAATGAGATCATGGCTGATCATCCAAATTCAGTACCCTGTCCCTGCTTTCTCCCCATATCCCTTGATCCCTTTAGCCTTAAGAAATATATCTAACTCCTTCTTGAATATATTTAATGAATTGGCCTCAACTGCCTTCTGTGGTAGAGAATTCCACAGGTTCACCACTCTCTGGGTGAAGAAATTCCTCCTCATCTCAGTCCTAAATGGCTTACCCCTTATCCTTAGACTGTGACCCCTGGTTCTGGACTCCCCCGCCATCGGGAACAGCCTTCCTGCATCTAGTCTGTCTAGTCCTGTTAGAATTTTATAAGTTTCAATGAGATCCCCTCTCATTCTTCTAAACTCTAGCGAATATAAGCCTAATCGACCCAATCTCTCTTCATACGTCATTCCTGCCATCCCAGGTATCAGTCTGGTGAATCTTCGCTGCACTCCCTCCATGGCAAGAACATCCTTCCTCAGATAAGGCGACCAAAACTGCACACAATACTCAAGGTGTGGTCTCAGCAAGGCCCTGTACAACTGCAGCAAGACATCCTTGCTCCTGTACTCGAATCCTCTCGCTATGAAGGCCAACATACCATTTGCCTTCTTAACCGCCTGCTGCACCTGCATGCTTACCTTCAGCGACTGGTGCACAATCCCCCCATCCCAGGAACCAGTCTGGTGAACCTTCGCTGCACTCCCTCTATGGCAAGTATATCCTTCCTTAGGTAAGGAGACCAAAACTGTACACAATACTCCAGGTGTGGTCTCACCAGGGACATATATAATTGCAGTAAGACGTCTTTACTCTTATACTCAAATCCTCTTGTAATAAAGGCCAACATACCATTTGCTTTCCTAATTGCTTGCTGTACCTGCATGTTAACTTTCAGTGATTCGTGTACAAGGACACCTGGGTCCCTCTGAACACCAACATTTCCCAATCTCTCACCATTTAAAAAATACTCTGCTTTCCTATTTTTCCGACTGAAGTGGATAACTTCACATTTCTCCACATTATATTCCATTTGCCATGTTCTTGCCCACTCACTTAGCCTGTCTATATCCCCTTGAAGCCTCCTTGCATCCTCCTTACAACTTACATTCCCACCCAGCTTTCTATCATCAGCAAACTTGGATATATTACATTTGGTCCCCTCATCCAAATCATTGATGTAGATTGTGAATAGCTGAGGCCCAAGCACTGATCCTTGCGGTACCCCACTAGTTACAGCCTGCCAACCCGAAAATGACCAGTTTATCCCTACTCTCTGTTTTCTGTCTGTTAACCAATCCTCAATCCATGCTAGTACATTACCCCCAATCCCATGAGCTCTAATTTTGTTTAATAACCTCTTGTGTGGCACCTTATCGAATGCCTTCTGAAAATCCAGATACACCACATCCACTGCTTCCCCCTTACCTATTCTGCTAGTTACAACCTCAAAAAACTCTTAACAGATTTGTCAAATACGATTTCCCTTTCATAAATCCGTGTTGACTCTGCCCAATCATATTATTTCTAAGTGCCCTGTTACCATGTCCTTAATAATAGATTCTAGCATTTTCCCTACTACTAATACCAGGCTAACTGGTCTGTAGTTCCCAGTTTCTCTATCCCTCCTTTCTTAAATAGTGGGGTTACATTTGCTACCTTCCAATCCGCGGGAACCGTTCTAGAATCTATGGAATTTTGGAAGATGACAACCAATGCATCCACTATCTCTATAGCCACCTCTTCCAAAACCCTAGGATGTAGGCCATCGGGTCCAGGGGATTTATCGGCTTTCAGTCCCATTAATTTCTCCAGTACTATTTCTTTACTAATCCTAATTTCTTTCAGTTCATCATTCTCACTAGACCCTTGGTTCTCCACTATTTCTGGAATGTTTTTTGCGTCTTCTTCCGTGAAAACAGACACAAAGTATTTGTTTAATTTCTCTGCCATTTCCTTATTCCCCATTATAATTTCTCCTGTCTCAGCCTGTAAGGGACCCACATTTACTTTCGCTAATCTTTTCCTTTTTACATACCTATAGAAGCTTTTACAGTCTGTTTTTATGTCTCTCGCTAGTTTACTCTCATATTCTATTTTCCCTTTCTTTATCAATTTCTTGGTCCTCTTGCTACAGTTGTACAGGGCCTTGGTGAGACTACACCTGGAGTACTGAGCACAGTTTTGGTCTCCTTATCTAAGGAAGGATATACTTGCCTTGGAGGCGGTGCAACGAAGGTTCACTGGATTGAGCGGGCTGTCCTATGATGAGAGATTGTGTAGAATGGGTCTATTTCTTAGGAGTTTAGAAAAATGAGAGGTGCTCTCATTGAAACATATAAGATTCTGAGGGGGATTGACAGGGTAGATGTTGAGAGGTTGTTTCCCCTGGCTGGAGATTCTAGAACTAGGGGTCATAGTCTCAGGATAAGGGGTCGGCCATTAAAGACTGAGATGAGGAGGAATCTCTTCACTCAGAGGGTTGTGAATCTTTGGAATTCTCTACCCCAGAGGGCTGAGAATGCTGAGTCTTTGAGTATATTCAAGGCTGAGATCGATAGATTTTTGGACTCATGGGGAATCAAGGGACATTGGAGATCGGGCGGGAAAGTGGAGTTGAGGTCGATGATCAGCCATGATCTTAATTGGATGGCGGAGCAGGCTCGAGGGGCCGAATGGCCGACTCCTGCTCCTAATTCTTAAGTTCTTATGTGCTTATGTTTCTGATCGTGCCAGATGTTGGGGGTTTCTAACCTCCGGGTTTGAGTTACTGACCAGTTTAGAATTTTGCCCCTTTGGACATGACTCTCTGGCCACTCTCAGACTTCGCCCAGGGGTCACGGGTTGTGACCAGGGCTGGACGCTGCCCATTCGGACACTGGTTTACCCAGGGTGGTCCCAGAGTGGGTGATTTTCAGCCCCCTGGAGGAGGCGTACTGTCACTGACCGCTGACCACTCCACCTACCGCTGGTATCTGTGATCTCGGACAGAAGCCCGGCTTCTGTTTGAAAGGGACTGTGTAACCGTGCTCAGTCTCCCCATGGGACGGTGAGGGAATCGCTGATACCCGCACAGGATCCAGCACAGTCACGTGGGGTGTATCCAGGAGGAGGCTTCTGCTGGGTCAGTGAGGCTGTGGGAGGAGTCTGGGTACGAACAGGTTAAACCCAGTCCCCACTCTCTATCTCTTGTTCTCTCTTTTTTTCTCTCTCTCTCTCTCTCTCTCCTGTTCTTTCTCTCCCTCTCTCTTTTGAATAGTCTTTCTCTGTCTCTTTCTCCCTGCTTTTCTCTCTCTCTCCTTTTCTTTCTTTCTCTCTGTCTCTTGTCTTTCTCTCTCACACTCTCACTCTCTTTCCTTTTCTCTCACTCTCTCTCCTTTTCTTTCTTTCTCTCTCCTTTTCTCTCTCTGTCTCTTTTCTTTCTCTCTCTCTCTCGCTATCTTTGATCCTTTTAGCTAGGCCAGGAGCTGACCTTCAGTGTGTCTGTGAGGGACAGCACGCATGCTCCTGTCTGTGAGGCTATCTGTACCCCAAGGACTCGTGGATAGAGAGAGAGGCAGTGTCCTGAAGGGGGGAGCGAGTGTGCACCGACACTCGGGCCTCCCATCTCCCACCTCAGGCACCGACACAGCCATACTTCAGAGTGCAGTTGTCACTCTTGTCTTGCCCCTTCGATAGAGGTTTTACCCCCCCCTGCTCATTGGCTCGATTCTGCAGTTTTGCTGCTGTCTAGTGGGGGAGAGAGAAGGAGGCTCCCAGCTAGCCCGTCAACACTCCGCTACAGCCAGCCAGGGAAATCTACGTGGTTTTGACCCTTCACCCACATTGCCACCTTGCCCTTGGCCCGGCAATCGATCGGCCGCAGTCTGGTCACCGTGAGGAGCAATCGTTGGCGTTCGGGCGACTGGCATCGTGGAGCAAGAGAGTGGAGGGAAAAACCTCTCAGCGTATCGCTGCCCCCTTCTCAAAAAAAACCCTCTCTCCCTCTCTCTCGTTTTTAAATAATAAATCCGTTTTTCCTTTTTTGTTTTCTGTGACTTGTTGAAATGGCCGTGAGACTCTGTGTGGTTCAGTGACGGAACGTGACAGCTGTTTGATCGCCTGTGCTGTCCGTCAGGAGCCCCCCTCAAGAAACCCCTGCCACCCACCCACCCCCTACCTCCCCCCCCACCCTCGCTCCGCATTGAAAGAGTGCACTATTAAAAGTGTGTGAGAGAGAGAGAGAGCAGGATTTAGCATTGGAG